>LS058162.1:0-10265 GCA_900241095.1 Acartia tonsa
AGCGGGCTAAAATAACGATAACCCCCATCCACCCCCCTTTATTGGAGAAACGAACTTACAAATTAATGAGTTCTATGTTAGCAACCTAAATTTATGACAAATTTTCCCTGTCAATATATACACTTGTATATTATATATCAATTTAGGGAACTAATAATTTTGTAATAAAACAAAGATGGCAACATCCATAAAAGCGTTGTCAATCAATATTCATTTGTCTGTCAGGTTATTGAACTTCTTTTAATGCAAAGTGTCGGTTAGTTTGTCCGTTCTTGAGGTTTCATAACAGTTAGGTTAAATCGTAGGAGATTATTTGAAAGACATTGGACTGTTAATTACACTGATTTCCAAATTTTTATAACACCTTATCTGGGTACTTTTATTAAATCTTGATTTAAACAAGTAGTGTCTAAAAATTTTAACTAATATTTTAATCTACAGAAGGGGAAATTTTATTTTTCATCAATTTATCTTTCATTGTCTTATCCCCTGAGATCCCTAGAATTAACCCATTTAACGCTAATGAGCCAATTGATCATGTAATAGATAAATATTGTATTAGAGATTTGATACATTTTTGCTTATTGTCCCTCAGTTAAAGTTTCCAAGATCTTATGGTACTAACAAACATAGTTATAATATTTATATCCTTATAATATAGTAACAGGATGTCTGTCTGTCTGTTTTTTGTTTGTCTGTTTGTACTGAAGATCTCGCTAACTTCTGTACCAATATGGATTTCCTTTACAGGGTAGCTTCTCATAGGTCCTAGAAAGGTTTATAACTATTGTATAACCACCACCCTCCCCAGAGAAATCGCCCCTAGAAAAAACGTTGGTACTTTTAATAAATACTGATTGGGTGGTTCAAACTAGCAATGTCTAAACTTTTTAACAAATAATTTAAATCAAATTTTGTAAATTATTATTAGGGCTGTGTATTGATTTATTGTCCATTGTCTTATCACTTAAGATCCCTTAATTAACCCACTTTTGCTAATGATCGATTTTTCGTAATAATGTTTGTTTTTAATCAATAACTTTGAAAGATATATCCTTACATAAAAGTAACATGATGTCTGTGTGTGTGTCTCTCTGTACTAAAAGATCTATGTAAACGCTGAACCTATATGGTTCTCTTTTACAGTGAAGCTTCTTATAGGTCCTTATAGGAAGGTTTATAGCTACTTTAGGAATATGTAATACATAACTTTTTATTTTTTATTAAATATCTTGGGGGTCGATTTAAACCTCCACCACCTTAAGTGCCCCTAGAGGCCTCTAGGGGCGTAGCCGCTAGTGGTGTTTACATTTCAAATTTGTACTTTTGTAAGGAATTGAAACAATGTAAATCACAGCTGCTCAATAATTCATTTTGTCTGTCCATATGTCTTAATATGTCAGTTAAAGAAAGAAGAGTAGTACAATCAATATATTATTACTTGGATGTTGTTGCATCAAACTTTCATGTGCTCTAATAGAATTATACTCGTAGCTGGCTAAAAAGAAATATACCCTCCATTACCATATTAGCAACCTTAATCAACGTATTCCATATCCGTTAGCCGCGCAAAGCAAATGTTTTAATTGAATTTTTAGCAGGGATCTTAAGGAATAAGACATTTTACGATAAAGTAATGTACTACCCACCAATGATGAAGAAAAAAATTACCCACCCTAGATTACAATTAGTAGTTGAAACCTTTGATAGATAACAAAAGGTTATTTTAGATTCTTTTAATCTTTTTTAGGCCAGGGATTTAAAGAGATAAGACAATGGCCAATAAATTGATGTACATCCTCGATAATGATACACAATATTATCCTTTGAAGATTATAATTATTGGTTAAAACATTTGGACAGTCAACTTAATAAACCAACTAATCAAAATTCAAAAGTCCCCAAAGTTGTTGAGCCAATACATAAGATAACCTTATTTTAAACTTTGGGGACTAGTGTAATAAACAGTCAAATGTCCCTGTAATAAGGCTCTAAATAAGAAATCAATAAAATTATTGTTATGCAGGCATTGTTCATAAATCTGTTAGATTGAGAGGCATTTGTGAGTTAAATACAGGGAGGGAGGGGATATTGGACTGTTTATTGCACTAGTCCCCAAAGTTTTATAATAACGTTTTCCTATTCGTTGGATTAACAATGTTGGGGACTTTTGTTGAATATGATTGCATGGTTTATAAAGTTTAGTGCCCAAAAGGAAAATTGGGGTTGTACATCAATTTATCTCCAATTGTCTTATCCCTGTAGATCCCTGTAGTTATGTATTAGCCTAGAATACAATATGTAAAACTTCTAAATTCTATAATAAAATAACAAATTCTAAATATGTCACTAGACATGGGTGTCAACAGTTTTCTTGCTCTAAATAAAATGGAATTAGATTCTTACCTACCTGAACCTCCACGAATATTAAAACATCAATCAGAAAATCAAAACAAATTTTGTTGGCCCTGAAATGTCAAATGCAGGGGCTAACAAAACTGTTATTTATCGGTAATACAATATACAATGCTAAATATTATTTTTTTACTATGAAATCCTATAATAAATTAAGTCTTCCCTTTAAAGAATTACCCGCAAAGCTTAAGTATGGATACCCTATGAACAACAAACCGCTGACACCCTGTTCTAATTTGAATCATTAATCAAATATAATCCGTAAATCTAAAATACGGTTTTACTATAAAAAACAACCATCTGACACCCTGTTTAAATTGCGCCATCCATTCCTTTCCGAAATTCTAAAATCAGATACGCTATGAAAACAACCCTCTGACACCCTATAATAACTTAAGTAATCCCTTCCGTAAATTTAAAATACGTATACCCTATAAACAACAACCCTGTGACACCCTGTTCTAAATTGAGACATTACTCAAATCGCACACAAATGAAATGTCAATGAGTGATTGGTCATTACCACGCCGTTTAGGGATGTTCAGACAAACCAACAATTTTTAATCCAGGAACGTCCAAGCTTTTCATTTTTAGGGGGGTAAAATGAGTATTTCAAAGGTTTGAGGGGGTAAAATGAGGTATGGAGATGTAATAGTTATTAATCGCATAATATCATAGACAACTTTACACGGTTGTTTAAATAAAAAATTATAAGATTATAGCCCAGTTCACAAAAACATCGAACTTCTAGAAATTTTAGGTCGACCTAGAGAAGCTTTAGGTTGACTTATTTTATAAAGGTATTTGTGGGTTGTACTTGTTTAGGGTGACCTACAGAAAAAAAATAATTTAAATTATTTTAATAATTTTTATTTCAATATTCGATGAAAATTGTCTGTGATACGATGCTATACACGATTTTTCATTTTAGCTGAGGACCAGTTTTATTCCAGATGATATTAATTGATTTCGGAGCCATACTGGAAAATTCTTTATTAAAGTTTGCTATATTTAAATTCTCGTTGTTTCTTAAGACCACAATAAAAGGTTTTCACCACCTTTATCTATTAAATAACTTGGAGTAAAATAGAGGAAATAGATATTAGAACATAGAGTTCTAGACGGTTCAGCAATATTTTAATGGATATGTAATATACGTGGGTAATATGTCAGGTGAAAGTTGTGGTTAATTTAGGTTGCTAACATGAACATTATTTATTGGTCAGTTCGTTCATCCTGTATAGGAGGGCAGTTTCACTTTATTACAGTATATGATATGATAATCTGGTGTAAGATCTAAGAGACTTTATATGACTTACAAGAAGCTTCACTGTCAAGGAAACCCATATCGCTACAGTTAGCGAGATTTTTCGCTAGAAATAAAAAAAATTACTACTTTATATTTTAGTGGAGTATAAAGTAAAAATAACTCTACAATTAACCCTATAATATTCTACATATTTAGAGATTTTAGGCGTTTGGGGATTGTTATTATTTGTCAGACAGACGATTATGCAGGGGTGAGGTTGTGTATTCTGATAAATAAATATCCAGTCAAAATTATGGATTAAATTAATGGATATCCCTAATGATGATTCATAAAATTACCCCTTCTGTAGATCATAATTAGTGGTTGAAACTTAATTAAAAACAATCAAAATTCGATAAAAAAAACCCCAAAGTTGTTAAGGCAATAAATAAGAAAAAGTTATTATAAAACTTTGGGACCAGTGTAAGAAACAGCCCAAAGTCCCCTCCCCCCTCTCTGGTCAAAACAGTTGTCACTTCATCCATATGCAATTTAAATGGTTTATGTCGACTCAAGGGCTTTAATAAAAAGTGGTCATAGCTGACATAATATCAATATTAATTGGTCAGTTCGTTCATCCAGCAAAAGGAGGGGGGGGGATAATGTAGAGAGGGATGGAAGTGGAGGTAGCTTTATTTTATCCAGCTGTAAGTTTTACTTTATTAGCGTATATGATAATCTGGTGTAATATCCAAGTAATATTAAATCCATTTGTTTATCAGAATATTTGTCTTTTTAATGTTTTGGAGGTGGGGTGGGGGTGTCTAATCCCACTGGTGGGATAAGGATACGATAAATTGTATACATCCCCAATTATGATACAAATAATACCCCTTCTGTAGATTATAATTAGTGGTTAAAACGTTTGGATACTAAAATTAATGAACAAACAAATCAAAATTGAAATGCTCAAAGTTGTTATGAAAACGAATACAACTTTGGGGACTGGAATAAAATAGAGTTCAATATCTCCAACCAACATCCTGCATAGATTTGTAGGCAGGTATAAGACAATGGACGATAAATTGAGTACCCAAAGAGTATACACTTGTTTATAAAACTTTGGGTACTTGTATAATTTACATTCTTTGGGTGTATTGGGGAAGAGGGGATAAATTGTTATATGAGTTATACTTATTTGTTATTTTTTTATTATTTGTTTATTTATAGTTGTAACTGTGGTCAAAAAAGACATTTCTTTATCCTTTACCTTTGCTGGTACTCTAGTCTCTAGGACAGGAAAGTTGGGAAAATAGCTTGAAACCAACCCATGATATATATGAGGTTTTCCTGAAAAGTGTAACCCATTCGGACTCAAACTTTCAGATATCTTTAGCTTCATACATTAAAAGGCATTTTTTCTAAGGCCTGTACACTGTACACTCACCTTAACAGTTATAAGCCTTCTCTGAACCTATAAGAGACTTCACTGTAAGGGGAACCATGTTGGTTCAGTGGTTAGCAAGATTTTCGGTACACACAGACAGACATACTGAGATTCTGTTCCCTTTTTTAATAGTAAACTCTCAATTTTATTTGTAAGGCCTTAATTATTTTTTTACCTTTTAGAGGGTGTTGACAACCCCCTTTTGCACGCCTATGATAAGTGGGGAAACAAATATTATTTTATTTAGTAAAAAATCAATATTGTTTATACTACTTAATGTTTTTAAAAATAGCATAAAATCCATAAAAAATAGGGAATTAAATAAATTAAAAACACATATCCTGCTGTTTTATTTATTGAAAATAGATATTATGTTAAATATTGTATATATTATTACCTGGATGTTGCACCAGATTTTCATGTACTCTGGTAAAGTAATATTGGTATCTGGCTAATATAACCATACCCAATATTCATCCCTTTTACCTCATCCTAAAAGTACTTACCAATAAATGAAGACCATATTAACAACCTAAATTGACGACAAATTTTCCCCCTGTCAATATATCCATTTATATTATATTCATTGATATTATGTTATAACCAGGGAGACACAAGGATTGGATAATGGGTGATAAAATAGTTTTTTCTTTAAGTTTCTAGATGTCTTCTAAAATAAAAATTTGTATAAGAATAATTGTTTAATAACTAGACAACTGCCAGGCCCAAGTTGTGTTGACCTTTTTCGTCTGCTAGTATATAGCTTTCTGCACGTTGGTAGCGACTCTGCTATGTATATATTTCAGACGCTATTGGCTGATACTCAAAGACCCAATTGACCTCGGCACAGGGTCCTTAACCCGTGGGTATAGTTACATATAGCTTCGTGCTATTCTTTTACTTTAATACTGAAATATTTAGATTATCTATTTTAAAGGATTCTTCACATATGTAGATTTCGGGATGGTTTAAGGCTATTTCATTATACATATATGTATTGGTATGGATGGTTTTAGACTATTTTCTTATAACAAAACCCGTAGTTTCTAGTGGCGTAGCCGCTATTGCTAAATAAAAGAGAAAGGTAGGTCTGAAACTTATACTTTTTTTATAAGCTTTTTTATTTTATGTTGTTAAAACAGTTGGCGCTAGGTGTCTCAAACTTATTCATTTATTGCTAAAATTATACATTTTTAGACAAAAATTTAGTTGAAACATAATTTGAAGAAATACTATATTTATTTATAATTATATTTAAATCAGTAAACAGTAATTTATTATGTGTAAAATTTATAAAAGTTTTATTTTTAAAAACTTAAATATTTGAAAATATGAGTTTGTTATGGCAGTACAATTAATATAAAAATCATCTCTATTGATCATTTTCTGTAAACTGTTGTTTTAACACAGTTTTTCATTTATTTGTTAAATCTTGGATAAAAATGCAAATGGTTTCATCGTATTTTCCCGCAGGGTTAGGGAAAAGGCTCTGTTGGGGTTGGAATTAGGAGAAAAGCTACTGTAAAAAACAAGCCAAAACCTGCTACTTCGTATTCTTTCCATGATCATTATTATTCTATTAGCGTCTATACCTATTCAGAGAGGGGACATTGTACTGTTTATTACACGTGACTAGTACCCAAAGTTTTGTAATAAAGTTTTCATATTCATTTGTTAAACAACTTTGGGGACTTTCTGAATTTTAATAGTTTGGTTCATAAAGTTGTGCGTTCAAACGTGTCAACCATTAATTGTTATCTACAGAAGGGTCAATTATGTATAGTCATTTGGGATGTACATCAATTTATAGGCAATTGTCTTATCCCCTTTAGATCCCTGAGCAAAGCTACTCTAGAATTCCAAATGTCCTGATTATAGTATCAAAAAATAATGTTTCTTAATGTACTTTTTATTTTGTTTGTTTTCTAGAATGTTTTTGTGGATGTTATATATAAAACAAGGATGACAACATCCATAAAAGAAAACTCTGAAATGGTAGGACAAAAGATCATTAACAATTATAGAGTGTCAGAACTGAATAATCATACTATAAATGTATAAAAGGCAAAACATAATTGTAAGTACATTTGTTGAAAAACTGCTTAAATACAGGATATTGTTTATGAACTGAACTCACTTACATTGATTATAGACTTGATTATAGAGATGATTCGCTTATAATATTGTACTTTGTTGTCCTAGGATTATAAAATTGCTATGCTTTCAAAATCATACATGACTACTACACGAATCACCATTCAAAATTTTGAATCAATTGGACAATTCTAACCTGTTTAAATTAACGAATATAGAGCTAACTGTTTTTGACGTACAAATAGACGGATGGACCGACCCTAATTATAGAAAAGCTTCGCTTAAAACAGCTATCTATCTACATGTAGGTGAATACCAAAGTTAATTTCTAGTGCTAGATGATATCAGTAAATACTCTACATATATATTGGCCGTATGTCCCAATAGAGTTAACTATAGAGTAACATCTATTTCTAGTGCTAGATGATATCAGTAAATACTCTACATATATATTGGCCGTATGTCACAATAGAGTTAACTATAGAGTAACATCTATTTCTAGTGCTCGATGATATCAGTAAATACCCTACATTGGCCGTATCTCGCAATAGAGTAAACTTAGAGTTACACACTTAATTATTTTGGATTCATTTCTTTATTAGTTAATGGGTTGAATTATCCTCCAATATAAAAACTCTATTTTTGATTGGTTGAATAGTTCTAGTGTATAGAACTCTACTTCTCATTGGTGTAATGGCTATAGTGTATAGAACTCTAATTTTCTCTGGTTTAATAAATCAAATGTATAGAACTCTACTTCTCATTAGTTGAATATTTATAGTGTCTGCAACTCTACTTCTCATTGGTTCAATAGTTCTATTATATAGAACTCTAATTCTCATTGGTCTAATGTTTCTGTTGTATAGAACCCTATTTCTATTTGGTTGAATATTTCTGGTGTATAGAGCTCTACTTCTCATTTGCATTGGTTTAATAGTTCTAGTGAATAGAACTCTACTACTCATTGGTTGAATCATTCTTTCTGATAAATCCTAAATAATCCTATGCTATAGAACTCTACTTCTCATTGGTTTAATCAATCTACCGTATAGAACTCTACTTCTCATTGGTTGAATCATTTTCTTATTGGCTAAAAAATCCTTTGCTATAGAACTCTACTTCTCATTGGTTTAATAGTTCTAGTGTATAGAACTCTACTTTTCATTGGTTTAATATTTTTAGTGTATACAACTCTACGTCTCATTGGTTGTATGTTTCTAGTGTATAAAACTCTAATTTTCATTGGTCTAATGTCTCTAGTGTATAGAACTCGGAATGAGCCATGACAGCTTAGTATTCAACTGATAAAAATCTCAAAAATACTCAAAAAAGCACGCTTTGAAGATTGGCTTACTCAAAGAACAACCATTTACAGGGATCTAAAGGGATAAGACAATGACCGATAAATTGATGTACATCCTAATGATGTAAATTACCCATCCCTTAGATTACAATTAGCGTTTGAAACGTTTGAACTTTTTACTTAATTGGCTAACCAAAGTCCCCAAAGTTATTAGGCCAGCGGATAAGAAAACGTTATTGTAAAACTTTGGGGACTATTTTGATAAACAGCCCATTGTCCCCTGTCTCTCTAATCTATCTATAGAATACAGAAAAGCTTTCTGAAAAAATATAATTCAGCTTATAATAAAGTGTTTGATTTGAGGCAAAGTCAGGGAGGGAGGGGACATTGGGCTGTTCAATGCACTTGTCACCAAAGTTTTATGATATTGTTTTCTAATTTGTTGGCTTAACAACTTTGGGTACTTTAAATGAATTTTGATTGGTTGGTCAATGAAGTTGAGTGTCCAGAATGGGTAATTTTGTGTATCATCACTACGAATGTACATCAATTTATCGGCCATTGTCTATTCCCTTTAGAACCCTGATTAGATTGTATAATGTGATTGAAGAATAGGTTCATTTTCAAATATCCCATTCAATGAAATATTTTAAAAAAGAATTTCTCGTATTCATTCGAATCCGGTGGACAGGAACCGGTTCTTATCCATACGAAAAAACTATGTCTAGCATCGAATTATATCCAGCGTTCTACGAATATAAAAATGTACAATCATAGGATTAAAACCAGTTTTTGTAGCCTGTGCCTTCGGCACCTCAGGGCTAAAAAACTGGTTTTGATCTAATAATTGTACATTGTATATCCGCGGAAAGCTGTTTATAATACGATGCGAGAAATAACTATTAAAAAACATAATTCAGCTAATAATAACGTGTATTAAATTTTTTAGTTTATTTTGAGGCGAAGTGAATGTCTATTATTTATTTTGGGTGCTAATTTTCAAGGCGCCAATTTTGAGTATACCCAACTTGTGCTAGGTGTAGTAGAGTGTATCAGGGAGGGAGGGGACATTGGACTGTTTTTTAACTTTAGTCCCCAAAGTTTTATAATAATGTTTCCTCATTTGTTGGCTTCGGGTACTTTAAAAGAATCTTGATGGTTGGTCCATTAAGTTGAGTATCCAAACGTTTCAACCACTAATTTTAATCTACAGCAGGGGTAATCTTGTGTATCATCTTTGGGTTGAGCATCAATTTATCGACCATTATCTTATCCCTTTAGATCTCTGATTAGATTGTATAATGTGATTGAAGAATAGGTTCATTTTCAAATGTCCCATTCAATGAAATACTTTTTAAAAAGAATTTTTTATTTTTTATTAATCCAAGGATAAAATATGTTGACTTTTTTATCATTACTGCTTTACTTATTCTTTGTATAAATATCTTACTGCGAAGTCTATAGGTTAGTCCGTAACGCTGCAATAAAGTGAAAACCGAAAGTGCTAGGTGTAGAAATATTAACAATTAACAAAAATGCAAAAATCCATAAAAGCGAAGCTAATCATAAAAAAGGTTTTAAAAAGTTATATGTAATATGTATATTAGATCTTTTCATGAAAATACACTTTTTCGAATTTCATTCTTCTGCTAACCTAAAAAGTTACTTTAGGAGTCTAGAAATACATGTACAAAATTTCAGCTCTCTATCTCTACTGGCGACCTAGCGCCAGGCATGTAAAATATCAACAGATAACG
>LS058163.1:0-10265 GCA_900241095.1 Acartia tonsa
ACGTTTCCCCCACTTTGTCTCAGACGGACAGACGGACGGACATTTCGAATTATAGAGTAGCTTCGCTACTAATAAGACCTTGTATATATTAAAGTTTTAGTTTAATGTTATAGTTTATTAGTCAATAAGCTACTTTAAATATGAAAATATTGATATTTAATGATTTAGTGATATATTTAACCTAAGGTTGACTTTTTCCTTTTTTAAATTGAAAGAGAAAATGCTTCATAAACAGGGATTTAAGAGATACAGCAAATTTAATTTCAGTTAGTTACAATTATTTTTTTTATTTTTTTTTATTAATTCCTTATTTAAGAAAAGAGAACAATAATTCAAGTGCTCCAAAATTTAAAGATTTTTTAGTTTTTTTAGTACCTATTTTACCGTATATTTATTTTCATATATGTTTTATGTATATGTATATTTAATATATGTATGTATGCATATTCTGAATATATCTATCTTTTTATATGTTTTATCAAAAATATGATGTATATGATTTTGTATTTTGATTATATGTGCCAATTTTATCATCCCCATATTAGCAGAAATCTCGGATCTAGTAGTTTACGGTAAAATGTTCCTGGTAACGATTATCTCCAAAAATCTATAAATTTTAAGGCTGCTAGCTGCTAAACTACTGAACATACATGTCATATACACACAACTTTGAAATGGGCATACGAATAGCCTAGATCCAATGATTCACAGGGAAAGCGTTACTTAAGAAAAATGCGTAAAATAAGTCTTTTTGGCGCATTTTTGTGCACTGGGAGTTAATTTGGCATTATTGAGTAATTACTATTCCAGATTATTTGTAGGCATTCTTTTGTTAGTTAAAATTTAGCGCGAGCATAACTGTTTGGCCGTTAGCAGCCTTTAAAGTTAACAGATTTTTATAGTTAATCATTACCATATCTGAAATCTCTCCCATAAAGTGTAATAGACCTTAAAAGTAGAACCATTTCGAACTAGTAATTTTCGAGATCTTTAGCTTCTAACATTTAAAACCTTACTACTTTATATTTTAACTAGCGGCTTTGCCCCTAGCCTCTAGGGGCTCTGCCCCCCGAGAAAATAGCTTAAAACCATCACAGGACTAGTAGGTATAATCCCTGAAAAGTAGAGCCCAATCGGTTCAGCGGTTACTGAGATCTTAAGCTTCAGACGGACAGACAGACGGACAGACAGACGGACAGACAGACGGACAGACAGACATTGTTCTACTTTGTATTATAGATAATGATATTCCAATTGTATTGTATAGTTGTCATAAAACTAGAACAAAAACATTTGATGCGACCAGAAAATTTTAGCTATGAAGTAAATATATTTTATTTTATTCTTTTCATTTGTGTTTTCACTTTAAAAGAAAATATACATACACGCTCAAACACATTTCAGTTAATTACTTTGGTGCTTATCTTAAAGTTACCTATCGAGCACACTATCTCCCCCACCCCCTAGTTTTGAATGTTGAAATTAAGAAGAGAAGGGGGGGGGGGCGGTTGTAGAAACCTTTTCTATGTCTAACCTCTACTAGGTGCCTAAACCTTGTGGGGCTACCAAGTACCAAAGATAACCTAACCTAATCTAATGGTAAAAACCAACAAACTGAAAACTAAAAGTTATGTTTCTGTGCTCTAATAAGAAAATTGATCAACAAAAAGATACAAACACACAAGCAAATAACTACCACATACTAATTATATTGTAGCTTCGCTACTAATGACATAAAATTATTATATAACAAGGCATAATCTAATTTAATCAGCCATCTGCCTTTCTTTAATATACGGTCAAGAACCTTTATAACAATAACTTTATCAAGCTCAGTGACAATTATGATTCTTAAAGTGACAGGATGTCTGTCTATCTATGTTTGTGTGTCGGTATATCTGTACCGAAGGATCTTGCTGAACTGATATGGTTCTCCTTTATAAGCAAGCTTATCTTCTCGGTGGTCCAAGAAAGGTTTATAACTTTGGGGGTGAGTACATCCATAATCTTAAGATAAATCGTTCCTTGAAAAAAGTGCCCCCACCCCTCTACTACAATTCTTTTTAATGTAATTGGAAGTATGTTTGTTTATTAAGATCTCGTAATCTATAGAGGGGAGGGGGTTACACCGACCTTCCTTATTAGCTGTTGAGTTTTAACACGCGGATATATATACCCTAAAAACTCTATTTGTCCTTTTTAAAAATCATACAAAGATTTTATTTACCTAAAATTCCTTTTAAAATCTATAAAAATTATATTGCTAGCTGAATCTCTAAAAGCCCCCCATTATTATAGTTGCCCTATAATTTTGTGGTCAAGAGTGACATATGGACATATGTGGTCCTGTTATCTTATTCAATAGAAGGTTCTAGGAATATTTGCTCCTCTAATATAGCAATAAACTCTGTCGTCTGAAGCCTGATAGAGTTCAGTAATTTTTATATTTTACCGGATTTATTTCAAATTTTGACAATCGATGACAACTTCCTTATTACATATTAGGTAATAATTGGGTTATTACATGTGACCAGAGGCGTGTAGAGGGGGGTGTTACGGTGTTACCCTCCCTGGCAAAATAAAGGAGGGTGGATTCAAACCCCCTTGGCAGGGATCTACACCTTAAGGTTTTTTTTTAAATGGTGATTCCTAGTATAATAAAGCATATTAATAGTAACGTAACAATTCTGAAAATGCGTCTTTAAATTAAGGATTTTTTTTCAGAACACTAAAATAGTTATTTAAAGCATCGGATTATAGACGGCTTTCTGCGGTTATCAAAATAAAAATTTATAAGATCAAAATCAGCTTTCTTAGTCCCGAGGGGCCAAAGGCCCGGGCTAACAAAACTGGTATTGAAAGCATGATATTTTTTTTAATATACGTGGAAAATTTCTGTAATTCGATATTATACATGATTTTTCAGATTGAATGAGAAACGGTTGTAATCCAGATGATATAAATCTGTTTAGAAACAAGGATGACAACATCCATAAAAGCGAAGCACTGAAACAGTATGACAAACGGACATTAACATTTGTATAGTATCAGAACTGAATAATCAGAATATAAATGTATAAGAGTCGAACCAAAATTGTAAGTAAATGTTATGAAAAACTGCTGGATACAGGATAATGTTTATGGACATACTTACAGTTTTAGGACTTGATTATAGAGTTGCTTCGCCTATAACATTATACTTTGTTGTCACAGGAATTAATATACCAAAAATCAAACCAATCGGATGATTAGATCACATGAAAATTTGTTGTCAAAAAAGTAAAAAAATCAACATGTTTAAAATGGACGTACGGACATTCTGGTAATGATTATAGAGTTGCTACGCTTTCTAAATCGTACCTAACTACTAAAGGAATCGCCATGCAAAGTTTGAAATCGATAGGACAATTCTAACATGCCTATATTAATGAAAAGAGCTATACGTCTCGGACGTATGGATGGACCGACCCTAATTATAGCAAAGCTTCGCTTTTAAAAATAACATTTAGGAATTAGTTTGTTGTGCCATTTGTACATTAGAAACAATAGAATGTGTGTCTGTGTGTGTGAACTGAAGGATCTCCATAATCACAGAACCTATATGGTTCTCCTTTATAGGATAGCTTCCCATATGTTTTGGAAAGGTTTATAACTTTTTTGGTGGAGGGTACCACCAACCTCCCAAGAGAAATCACCCGTATAAAAAATGTAATCTCTACAATTTTTTCTTTTAAAATAACATAAAAACGTTGGAGGGAAGGGGTCGATTTTCCCCCTACCTAAAGGACCCTACAGGCCTTTAGGGGTGTACCCGCTAGTTTTAAATATTTCACAATCATTCAACAAGTTGTCATACTTTAATTATATAAAATATTATAAAGAAAAAAATACATTAACTTCTAGTATAAAATTAGAAATAAAACTGAGTTACCTTATTTGAACAAATATGGCTGTGTAATTATGACAGGTTGTCCCAAATTATGTTATGTTAATTTATGTCCGCCTTCAGCCTCTAGAGGGCTCCGACACCCCGCCCCCCCTCTCTTTCCATTAGTCAATCCTTAGTTTTACTAGACTCACATATATACACACAATGAAAATATTATTACTTAGCGGGCTAAAATAATGATAACCTTCATCCAACCGCTTTACCCGATCCCCTCCCCTTCTACTGGATGAACCAAATGACCAACATGACGACAATTTTGCCCTATCATAATATCCACGTATATTCTATATTAATTATAATTTTTAAAAAAGAATTAGAAAGCTTATCTTTATAAAACTGGTATATTTTAGGGTATATAACACGTTGCAACAATCAAAAAATAAAATTTTCTATTAACATAATTGTTTGGAAACTATTAAATAATTAATGTTTCTAAACGTTAATTAAACTTTGAGGCACCCTGTAGAGTTAAGTAAATATTAGGGCTATGCTAAAACAGATATTCACATGTTAATAGCGAAGCTGCAAGTAATTAAGGTATGTCCATCAGTTTTGTCCTTTAATAATAAAAAAAAACTTTAGATGGTGGAATAAAAATCATACTTTGAATTCTACATCAAACTTTGCATGGTGATTCCTTTAGCAGTTAGATACGATTTAAAAAGCGTAGCAACTCTATAATCATTACCAGAATGTCCGTACGTTCATTTTGAAAATGTTGATTTTTTAACTTTTTTAACAACAAATGTTTATGTGATCTAATCATCTGATTGATCTGATTTTTCGTATATTGATTACTGTGAAAACTAAGCATAATGTTATAAACAAAGCAACTCTATAATCAAGTCCTAAATATGTAAGTATGTCCATTATCCTGTATCAAGCAGTTTTTCAACAAATTTACTTACAATTTTGCTTCGATTCTTACACATTTGTATTCTGATTATTCAGTTCTGAAAGTATACAAGTGTTAATGTCCGTTTGTCCAACCGTTTCAGTGCTTCGCTTTTATGGAAGTTGTCATCCTTGTATGTTTTATTTAAAGTACATGATTAAGAAAATATCAAAATGTTTTTCTTTCTCAATAATGTTTATTTGAAAAGTTTCCTGAAAGTAAAATGTATACTAAGATTTAGATTTTGGTCTGAACTGATTGTGTTCTACATTTCTGACAAGCTTTATAAAGGTCCATGACAGTTTTTTTTTTAAATACAATTTTCCTAGCCACTTACAATTTATTCAAAAACTAATTTGATAAAACAAATTAATTTTAAATTGAATATTAAAAAATAAATAGTTTTGCAACTTAAACTTTCCTGAGTTAGTTCAATGATATTGTGGGAGTGACCCTGCTGTAGCCTTGGGGGTTCGGAATTACGGGTGTGTGAGCAGACAAGTGGTAACCTTAATTAAAGAGAAGCTTCGCTTCTCTGTAATCAACAATATCACTAAGGTAGATTTCCAAGTTGTGTTTATTTGGATATGGTAACAAATATACTGAAGACATTAGACAACAATCAATAATACACGGAGTTAGGGATACATATGAATCAGGATTACATGGCAAAAAGGTATAACACAAATAATAATTAGACAGGACTGGTCCCCTCCCTGCATTTGGGAGGGGGACAGCAGATGAATATTGATTAAATACACACATATAGGCACAATAATTGTATACAACCTAATAAATTATATTGGGGGTATTTGCAACGGCTTCTCCCATAACTCAAGGGGAATCAACAAAATTAAACTGGAGAAGCAAAGCTACATTATAGCGGGGCAAAGTAAAGAGCATTCCACAATATCCTTTTACCAAATTAAACATGTGTGTTTGTTTGTGTTTGTGTAAAGTCACATGATTTCTTAACATTTTCATGTATTAAGTGTGGTTCCTTTTTACCATTTTTACCCTTTCCATCATTTTATAATCTTCCTACTGGTTATGGCTGGTTTCAAGCCAGTTATTGTGTCTTTCCTTTTAATTTTCTCATCACAGATTAAACGGAGAACCGTATCGGTTCAGCGGAAGCGAGATCCTTCAGTACAGACAAGACAGACAAACAGATATCATTAAGATAAATATTTTGTTACTTTTATATATGGAAAAATTGTATTTATTTATATTAATAAGTGTTAAAATGTAAACAATTTTTATCTAATATTATAGTCAGATTGTTCCTAAAATGTGTTTCATTGATCAATCATTTATATTTATTCGCAAAAAAATGAGTTGAAATTTTGTCACAACTCTAAATAAGCAACAAGAAAAAAGATGTGCTGAATTTTAATTTCCAAATGTGTACGATGTTTCCGCGGTGTTTCCTCATCCTATCTCAATATTTACTACTGGCTAAAAAAGCTTAAAACTTCCAAAAAAAATTTTAATTTTGAAAGTTTGGAAGTTTGAACTTTTGAAGCTTTTTTAGCTAGTAGTAAGACACAACCCAATCTTTCCCGATTTTGTATAATTTTTGAGGAACACGATTCCAGTGACGTCATATTTTTCTTTCCCGAAAAAGGGAAGGGGAGAAGAAAATCTCTTCAAAAGAGATGAGGAAAACCCCCTTTTCTCCCATCCCTTTTTTTCTTCCCTCCTTCCCTTTTTCGGGAAAGAAAAATATGACGTCACTGGAATCATGTTTCTCAAAAATTATACAAAATCGGGAAAGATTGGGTTGTGTCAGTAGTAAATATTGAGATAGGATGAGGAAACACCGCGGAAACTGCATACACATTTGGATTAAAAAAAAATTTTAAAATGTTAATTGCATTGTCCTATCTGATTTAAACTTTACACAAGTTAATACAAAAAAAAGCTGCGTAACTAGTTACTTTAAAGTTCTTGTTTATCCATGATTTTTCTTAATGTCCTATTTGGCAGCTAAATTGGTATTCTCAAAAAGTGCAATTATGCAGCTGTGAATCAGGGGCAGATAGCTTCAGTTTTAAAATATTTATAATCATATGTTTTCCATTGAAAAATTTACAATATTTAAATCATAAAAATACTAGAAGCTCTCTAGTAGTACTTGAGTTGGGAGGGGGGAGGTCGACCACGTACATTTTCAATTTAAATTTTTTTCAAAGAATGTCTATAATTACAATTTGGGTGATATTTTTTCTTGTGGCTATTTTTTTTTCAGAGGGTTTGGTGGTGTCCACCACCAAAATACCTATAAACAGACAGACATCCTGTTACTTTAATATAAGGATAAAAGCTTCATATTTATCTGAAATAATCTTCCCTGTTCTTTTGTGCAATAAAGCAGAAAATGCCTCACTTGTGGTGTGAAGAATAAAACTCGGGGAGGGAGGGGACATTGGGCTGTATATTACTCTAGTCCCCAAAGTTTTGTAATAACGTTACTTGTTCATTGGCTTAACAACTTTGAGGATTATACTGAATTTTGATTGCTTGCTTAATTAATTTGAGTGTCCAAACGTTTCAACCACGGTCAGTTAAATTTGAGTTGCCAATTGTGTACACAGTTTCCACATCCTATCTCAATATTTACTACTACCTAAAAAAGTTCAAACTCCAAAAAAATCTAAATTTAAATGTAAAAACTATTTATACATTATACATTCAAAATTTTATTTTTCTAAATTTTGATTTTGTTTTTGGTCTGAATCTTTTTTAGCTGGTAGTACATATTGAGGATGAGGAAGCACCGTTGAAACTGTGTACACAATCGGCAACTAAAATTCAGCTGATCTCAACCACTGAATGTAATCTATAGATTGGATATTTTTGTGTATCATCATTGGGTGTACATCAATTTATTGACCATTGTCATATCCCTTTAGATCCCTGGATAAAAATGCGGTATAATTAACCAGGTACATGTGTTGGAGGATTTTAATCAATCTCTTACTCTTGTCATATTTGTGAAACCTTGTGTAAAAATTAGCCAATGAGAGGCCAGTATACACTGTAATTGACCAATGGTAAAATTTATAGTGGCCTCTCATTGGTTAGTTTTTTTACGTCATAATCAGAGTCAGACACTTTTACTAGGTTCATATTTGTGTGAAATTAACTCTTTGTTCTGTATCTGTTTGTTGATATGATAACAGCACAAAAATTTGAAAGCAGGCAATAAATTCGAAATGTATAAAAACGAGGATGACAACATCCATAAGTAGCAAAGCACAAAAAATCGCGAAACCTTAAACAAAATACATGAAATGCAGGGGGGAAGGGGACATTGGGCTGTTTATTTCAATGGTCCCAAAAGTCTAATAATGCCGTTTTCTTATTCGTTGGCTTAACAACCTTGGGAAGTTTTATTGAAATTATAAGTTCATTTAGGTCAGTGTTTAAACGTTTCAATCACTAATTGAATCTACAGAATCAGTAATTTGTGTATCATCATTGGGGATGTACATCAATTTTTTCGGCCATTGTCTTATCCCTTTAGATCCCTGCATTAACATGTATGAATAATAGTACGTGTTCATGTAAATGTGTGGTGATGATTGTCATTTGGGAATGCACCAAACCAATGGATCTATTATCACATGGATCTAGTAACGTGAAACTTGTAGCTGGCTATAATAACGAACCCTCCCCCCCCCATACAATCCCTTTACCCCATACCCTCCTCTTTCATTTGATGAACAAACTGACAAATAAGTGATGTCCATATTAGCAACCTAAATTGATGACAATTTTTTCCCTGTCATAACATCCACGTATATTCTGAATCTACATCCATTACCAAACAGATGTTACCGGGCGTTACTGTTCATGTAAAAATACATTTTTTTATCATATAAGAAGCACAACATAAAAAAATTTCTAGGGTGAAAAGACAGTAAATTGTCAGGGATATATTGGGATAAGACAATAGCCGAAAAATTGATGTACTCCCCAATGATGATTCACAAAATTACCCCTTCTGTGTAGTAGATTACCAATTAGATAGTACACTCAACTTAATGAACCAATCAAAATATTGTCAGCCTATTGTCCCCTCCTCCTTGGTAAATGGTATTACAGAAGACCAATATCTTTTGCGTAAATTAATTACATGTGTGTAAGTATGGGTTTGTGTGTATACTTGTACAGTGTTAGAACTGAATAATCATAATAAAAATGCATAAAAGTTGAAAGAAACCAAATTGTAAGTAAATTTGCTGAAAAACTGCTTAAACACAGGATTTTGTTGAAGGACGTACTTACATTTTTAGGACTTGATTATAGAGATGCTTTGCTTATAACAATTTACTTTGTTGTCCTAGAAATCAGTATTCCAAAAATTAGATCAATTGGATAGGTTTTTTTAATTTTTAAAATTAGGGTTGCAGAGTGGTGCATAAAATTTCTAAAAATTTCTTTGGTTAAAAATTGAAGGCCGATAAAAACCTTTCAATAATGTCATTCTTGTTTGATCTGTGTTAGAAAATAAATTTTGTTTACAATTTTAGGATTCATGAATTTTAAAATAGATTTTCTATGCATACGACATCTCACGGGTTCGGCAGTCGCCCATTTGTCGCAGAGAATTCGACATTTTGAAATCTTAATAAACGGATGAATTGGTTAGTCAGTCTGTTTGATAGAAGTAATATACTTTAAAAAGTTTTAATTTGTAATACGCGCAGCTGCCGAGCCGCGGATATTTCAATTTTGTTAAAAAATAAAATAAAATATTGAAAAACAAAATTGCTTGTCTTTTAAAGTAAAATGGAAAATCAATAGATATACTTTGACTCAATGCCATGACCTATAAAGTATTTTTCTGAAAGTAACGCTTTTCTAAATTTAGGAAGTATCCGTATATCCACCCGTTCATCAATTCTGTCATAACGGATAGCCCTTATCGTAAATTTATGCATAAAAGAGTCACTCTATCCATTTAAATCTTTTATTATTTCCATTATAATATAATACCAAAATTTTCTTTGATTAGTTGTTCTATTTATTGAGCTTTGCTATATTATGATCCTTGTGCCTACTTATTAAGTTTCATGGCAGCTGCTGGCAAATATTAATTAAGACAAGCAAAAATAAATGTACGCCTTTTCCTTGTTAACCTGCACATTTATCAATCCTCACTTTTTTCCCACGAAGCTACTTATAAAAGTTCTTTGTATGTAAGTCCGATTACAAAATAAAATAATTTGTATTTGTTAACAACTAATTGATCACAAATAATTAAATTCTGCCGTTTTTTTTTTGTAAAGCAGTGTGGCTCTGTGTCTCTGTCCATCCGCTATTTTTAAAAGCAAAGCTTTTCTATAATTAGGGTCGGTCCGTCCGTCCGTCCGTAACGGATAGCTTTTTTCGTTAATTTAGGCATGTTAGAAT
>LS058164.1:0-10264 GCA_900241095.1 Acartia tonsa
AATTCGGGGGCCCAAACCCGCCGTCCCAAAACCGAACAAAAAAAAACAAAACCAAACAAATGTTCAAAAAAAACCCAACCTTACCCCCCCCCCCCCCCCTATCTTAATTTTATTTCAAAATAAGGGGGAGGCATTAGTGCTTGCATGTTTTTGTGGGAATATTTAGAATCAAAAGAAAATAAGTTAAAACATGTAAAAAATACTTTAGAGCAAATCAAGACACACAAATAGACATTCTACTGCCATATGCATACAATTTTTTGATACCTAGAGGTGAAGGAACTGGTACTTGTCTGTTGTAGTGTGATATCTTGGAACTTGCATAGTGGTCACTAAAAAAGATAGATAGATAGACAATTAGATAGACTTGTCTATAGAAGGATAACTTAGAGCTTGAAGCTTTTGATAGTACATATAAAAAAGAGGGATAAAATCTTTTGGTCGAAGTATTCCAAATGACGTCATATTAGAAAAGTCCATTATTCTAATATGACGTCATGCTGGATTTTTAGTCAAAAGTTTTCAATTTATCCCCTTTTATTATAGGTACTAGGTGCTTCGCATAATGGTCACTACAAGCGGGCTATTTAGGATTGTTCGGCCAAACGGAGATAGAATTTGTCCCCTTTTTTTGAGAAACTATAAGCTGCTTTGGGACTGACAGACAGACATAGTTAATAATAGAGAAGGTCCTCCACTACTAAACCTGTATTGAGAAGCATAAAGACTGTCACTGTTCTTTAGAGGCCGACTGTAAATTTCTTCCTCTTTCCTTCTGACTGGCCTGGTTAAAAAAATAAATTATTCCTAAGTTTACTAAAAGCCATGGAAAGTATTGAATTATTCTGTACTAGCGGATACGACCCTAAAGGCATCTAGTAGCACTTTAAGGAAGGTGAGGGGGTTGGGGGGCGGGTTAGTTGACCTTTGTAAGGTTGTTTGTCTGTAGCTTAAGATTTTAATAACTCAAGATCAGATTAATTTCTACATTTTATCTAAGCTCTTTATAGGTCAGTGGATCGTTTTAGGCTATTTAATTCTAATATCCTTGTTTGGTTTTAGGCCTTTTTCTACTTTCCTTACTCCATCAAATACATGGCTCCTAGATGGTAGGAGGGCAGCCACTAGTTTTATATTTTTTATATCATAGGATTATTTACTGAATGGCATCTAGTGGCACCTATTGAGTAAATTAAGAATTATATACCTGTTTTCTTCATTACTAGAGTAATCAGCTGGCTTGTAATCTGGATAATTAGAACTTGGCCTAAACAAGAGTAATAATATTAACTAGCGGCCTCGCCTCTAGAGACCGTGATGTCCTATTTTCAATTTTAGTCTTAGTATAATTTTAAAAAAATAGGGGATTTGGGTAATTTGTCCGGGGTTGATTTCTTTTCATACGGTTTTAGTACGTACCCTTCTCTAAAATAGTTGAAAACCTTTCCAGGACCTAAAAGTAGTTCCATTGTCAAGGAGATCCATATTGGTTCAGTGGTTAGCGAGATTCTTTGATACACACAGATAGAAGACATCCTGTTACTTCTACACAAGGATGATTTTATTATCATTATTGGTTTTACCTGTAAATGACTTCCTTAGAGCCATGGCTTGATCCATAAATATATTCTTTTTTCCTATCCCTAGAGGAGTTTCTTCCAGTACTCTCATAGATGTATTCTGGTCTATGGGAAGTTCGTGAACTCGTTCTCTGATTGGTCGAGCCATACTCATATTCTGGTCTCTGTTGCGAGGACATCCTGGAGCTCGTCCTCTGATTGGTGGAGCCGTATTCATATTCTGGTCTCTGCTGCAACGACATTCTGGAGCTTGATCGCTGATTGGTCGAGCCATAGTCATATTCTGGCCTCTGTGGCTTGAGGTTGCGTGAGCTCGGTCGCTGCATGCTTCCATACGTGTATTCTGGCCTCTGCTGTGTAGAATTTCTAGAACTGGTTCTCTGTACACAAAATTTGGAGTGAAAATTGATACTTTAATAGTTTAGATACTCTATCAGTGTTTGTTTTTGTCTGTCCGTCTGTCCGTCTGTAATGCTAGAGTGGTCCGATTTGATTGATCCTTCAGCACATAAACATTTACAACAAGAAAAAAAGGAGAAATTGTATTGTTTTCTAATTTTCTTTCTCTAACTTTATCAATGGTTGAATGTATATTTTGCTTAAAATTTCAAAGATGTTCTCTACTTTTGGATGTAATTGTCATTTTTTAACAATAAATGTTAAGAATATTGAGCAGAAGATTAATTTATTTTTTAATACTAAAACCATCTGCACTTAAATGATAAAGGTTTCACTTCATTCCTGAGCTGTTCCATAGATGTATTCTGTCCTCTGAGCCAACTTAGAGCCTGTTCTCTGTGAACTTCCATATATATACTCAGGTTTCTAGATAGATAGATTTAGATAGATAGATAGTTAGATCTAGGTAGATAGATGTATTCTGTCCTCTGAGCCAACTTAGAGCCTGTTCTCTGGTTACTTCCATATATATACTCAGGTTTCTAGATGGAATGATTGTTAGTAAGATAGCAGGATAGATTTAGATAGATAGATCCAAGGACAAGGGAATAATATTCTGACAAACAAAACTAAAGGAAAATTTCCACACAACCCCATTCCCTTTCCTCCCCTTCTTTCCCACCCATCTTCACTTATATGACAAAATCAAAATATACCACCAGATACTTAATAAGATTTCGTGATTTTTTTTTGTAGAATTGTTGGTTAGAATAGTTACTCCTGGATAAATCTTGATTGCAGAAAGGTATCCCCGCATGATGATAATAGTACCTGTTGCATTGAATGGGATGAATAAGATTCTGAATCTGTATTTCTCTTTCTCCTAAAATATAATTTAGATAGTCATTGGTCAGTGGAATTCTCTCTTTTTTCAATTAGAAGACAGGTCTTACAAAAGAGGGGGAAGAAGGGCATTGTTTTAGACTTTATTACCAAGGTGATAGGTGTTGCATTTTTTCTACATTTCTGTTTTTAAAAATTCATTAATTTCTACCCTATGATATATTTCATAATAATTAATGCATGAATCCCATAGAAAACTTGCTAATTTATCAGAATCAAACTCTATAAGACGAGAAAAATTGCAAAAATAAACGTTTTCCCATTGATGTTCTTTAAATTTGCATATCTTTTTTGGTTCAAAAATATTTCCCCCAAAATACTGTTTTTGAGATATTGTGCTTAATTGGTGCTGAATTTTAGGAAATTAATGGTGGAAACTAGTAACCAATAATTACATCTACATTTTATATTTAAAGAAAAATCATCCAAAATGAATAACTAATCTAAAAATTTGGATTTGAGTATTTCTTTGTTTTTTTTTGGATCCTCAGTGTATGTGCCTTTGGCAGCTAGTAATTTAGAGTTGTATATAAATATATGTATATTCATCTCGCTAGGGAACGATTGATGACGAAAGATTTTTACCTGGGGGGTGGAACAGGATGACCGCTGGAAGTATAATAAGCACTGTTACGGTTGGACTGTTCATACGTTTTCTTATGTTCTCGCCTAAAATTTAAAAAAAAATTGTAAGATCCACCTAGAGCACAAAAAGGCTTTAATTCAGAGGGGTTTATGTAATCATATACTAAAAAAATATATGTACAATGATGTAAAGATAACAATTGTGGAAAAAAATATTGCTTTTCTTGGAAGTTATATCACATCCCGAAAATAAATTTGATCTTAAAGGTAAAATCAATATAGATCTTCGCTAAAACTTCTTGATATTTAAGAGATTTAGAGAACCTTCAAACAAACATATATGTATATATATATTTCATTATATTTGTAAACATAAAAAAGTAATATTTGAAGGTAAAAATCTCTACCTTTTCACTGTATCTTTATTGTCAGCCCCGGATTTTCTCACCTAAATATATATATGCATTAGGACTGTTTTCCTTTAGCGAAGCAACTATAAGAAATTTATGTAAATAGTTCGTTAAATAGCTCTAATACAAGAAAAAATAGGATATTGGAAAATTACGTAATAATGCTTTTTTACTTGATTATGAACATACATTAATTATTACATGGTACTTTATAATCCTAGGAATTGCAAACAACATCACGTAAAAATATGATAAAATATACATATATGAAATTATGATTTTTTGAAATTTTACCTAACTGTTTCAGAAATTAAAATGCCAATTCAAACCTGACTAAATTAACGAGCTTTCTGTTACGGACAGTCGGACAATATTGATTATAGGGAAGTTTCACTCACTGTACTACAAATGATTGTCAACTTTATACCCTAAAGAAAAATTCGTAAAAAATAACCGCTAACCGTAGCATAATACACATTATGACAGGACGAATAGTCGAGAAAATAAAACTTTCCCCATAGCATTACGAACGGAACAATAGCATTCGAATTATAGAGCAGGTTTGCTTCTAATCTAAGTCAATACTTATATAGCATAAGGGGAAAATCCGCAAAAATATCTTTTCTTACCGTAGCATAATACACATTACTGAAATCGCTGACTGGCCGAATATCGCAGATACTGGCAGATCTTCGCAGACCACCCCCACTTCGGCTTAGGTCAACAGAACTTGAGCTAAAATATACATCATATATTAGTTATTTATCGCATAGTATTATAGACAGCTTTCCACGGATATTAAAATAATAAATTTTAGAGTAAAAGCTGTTTTTTAGCTAACAAAACTGGTATTAATTTCATGTTTTATATCTTAATATTAATGGAAAAATGTTTGTAATACTATGCGTTACATGACTTTCAGTATAACTGATAGCCGATTCTAATCCAGAGGATATTAATCAGTTTCAAAGCCATCCTTTAATTTCTGACATCTACTGGAAGAATATGAATATTGCATAATTGGAACAACAAGATTTTCCCCCCAGTGCTCAATCCCCGCGGGAGTATAACCTATCTAACCTAACCTAACCTGACCAAGACTAATAAACAAACAAAAAAGGACTTCACCTATTTTCAATTTAGAAAATAAGGGTAAGGGTATCAACGCTCAACAAGGTACTTTGAGTGAAAGCGCCTTTTTTTCCTTGCATTGAAATTACCTGATAGAGGAACTGCTGGAACCAAAATGTTTTTCCAGCCAGGAATCTGTATGGTTCTCCTGCTTTCCTGGCCTGGTAAATATTATATCAATAGTTTTTATCGCATGGTACTGTAGACATGTTTCCACGGATATTGAAATGAAAAATTAAAAGAATAAACCCGTTCTTTTAGTCTCGAAGGTCCGAGCTAACAAAACGGGTAATTTTAAGATTTTATTTTAATGTTCGGGGAAAATTTCAAGAATATTATGCTATATATATTTTTCCGTGAGGCTGAGAACCGGTTTTATTTCAGCGCATTTTAATTGATTTCGAAGCCATATTGGAAATAGATTGATAGTATTATGCTTTTAGAAGAATTAAGATAATAAAGTGGTTCTCCTGCTTTCCTGGCCTTAAATTGTATGTAAATAGATTGATAGAATTTTGTTATAATAGAAAGAATTAGTTTTTGATAAGTTACTACAGGTTAAGTTAGGTAAATTTTAATGATTGTCCCTAAGGGTTAGAAAATTGGCCCCGCAGGGTAAGATCCCCCCACACGAGCTAGATATAAAGAAAAGTCACTGTGAAAACATGACGACACCAACTATTTCGTTTTCTTTCCATGATCCAAAAATATAGGGAATCTGTATGGTTCTCCTGCTTAAATACAAATATCGATAATGTGTATAACAACAGGGAATTCTTATTCGTTGGATTAACAACCTTTGGGACTACTATTGAATTTTGATTGACAACATCCATAAGCAGCGAAAAATATCACAAAAAATCATGAAATAGATAGATGGACCAAAAGACAAACGGACAAAACAATTACAGACTGGATGCATATATGTCATAGGAATCCTCACTAAAAATTTCAGCTGAATATTTTTAGAATTACATTTTTCCCATAGCGTTACGAACTGACTGACTGACGAACAGACAAAGTAATTCATAGAGTATATTATAATATTTAGAGTTAATAAATCTGATGTAAAAATTACCTTTTATCATGACTAGGCTTGTACTTCAATTTGGGGGATCTAAAACAAAAAAGAAGAGATTTTACAAAATGTCCGAAAAATTAGTCGTGTGACGTCATGAGGAGAAATGAGAGGAGAAGTGGGGAAGGAAACCCCTCAAAAAGAGATGGATCTCTTGACGTCTCACGGCTCTTTTTTTTGGACATTTTGAAGAGTCTCAGAAAAATAACTTGAAAGATATTTTTTCATTGAAAAAATATGATTACAAGTGGCGGAGGTAGTTTTTTTCCCCTATTTATAACTCCCAACCCTGTAGAGCTAACCAGTACCTTACCTTACCTAACCTGACCTATAGTAATACACGAAGAAATGTAAATTAAAACTATTACCAATTCCATTGTTCTTAAATTATTTAAAAATCTAATGCTTTCAAGTGTTTAAAAGGGTACTTTGTTTTAAATTTCTTTTTATAAAATATGAAAATGTTGAAAAATTGTCTTACTTGTTAAATTGTTGTAATTTTCTGTCCTGTTCTAATTCAAGCTCCTTTGATTCTGATACATAATGTGCTCCGTTCCCAACCTAACAAATATAAATATAAGCTTATACTTCAATTCATGTGATATTGTAAAGAAGGATGACAACTTCCATAAGTAGCAAAGCTCAAAAATCATGGAAGAACATCCAGAATGAACTATAGAGTATTTAAACACAAAATGAAAAATTTATATAAAATCACGAAACCTTTCATGATTTATAATGTTGAAATCTATGAATCGATCTAGCACCCCAACCAATAAGCAAATCTCACCAAAACTTTATAGAAGTGTGCAGAATTTGAATTTATTTGATCCTTGAAAATTTTAGACTTCTATCTTTAATAGGAAATCATGTAATTATAGAGTAGCTTCGCTACTAAAAAGATGACAACATCCATAAGTAGGAAAGCATGAACTGGACAAACAGACTAAGTGAGTTATAGAGCAGATGTTCAGTTGTCATAACAAAGAAAAATATACAAAAAATCAATGGAAATCGTGAAACCTTTAAAAAATACGGTTAATGTTTTCTGAAGCATGACCGACAGACAGACGAACAATGCAAAGAAAAGACTAGATGCACATATGTCATAGAAATAACCATGAAAATAGCAGCCGAAAAATAGCATTTCCCCTATTGCAATACGATTGACTAACGGACAGACAAAGTGAATTTAAGAGTATATCCCGAATGATGATGATGAACAAAATCACCCCTTATGTAAATTAAATGAATTATTGAAAAGTTTGGACACTTATCAAAATAATCTGGATTTAATAGAAGTACTAAATGTTATGTAGTATCTACCTTAATTAATTTCCTGTTACCAGCCGCATCTTTGCCAGTCTTGAAGTATTCTACAAAGTTTTCATCCTTGCGTGTCTTATACACCTCCGGTTCTAGCTTGTGATGCGAGCTAGCTGAGTTAGAGCTCTCTGAACCTAGGATAGATAGATAGGTAGATAGATAGATAGATAGAGAGTCTTATACACCTCTGGCTCTAGCTTGTGGTGCGAGCTAGCAGAGTTAGAGCTCTCTGACCCTAGGATAGATAGATATATAGATAGGTAGATAGATAGATAGATAGATATAGTCTTATACACCTCTGGCTCTAGCTTGTGATGCGAGCTAGCAGAGTTAGAGCTCTCTGACCCTAGGATAGATAGATAGATAGATAGATAGATAAATAGATAGATAGGTAGATAGATAGTCTCATACACCTCTGGCTCTAGCTTGTGATGCGAGCTAGCAGAGTTAGAGCTCTCTGACCCTAGGATAGATAGATAGATATATAGATAGAAAGATAGCAAAGTTTTATGGTTGAGTTTCGCTTTATAATCAATGTTACTTGTTCATCTTACTAATTTTGGCTACGAATCAAAATTTTCAAATTTTTTCTTGTTTTCGCCTCTCTCCTCTCACTCTCTCTCTCTCACACATACACACACACACACATAAGATAAAACCAAAATAAAACCACCCACACAATTGCTTACACTTATAAAAACAAAAACAAATGCATACAAAAATATTTAAAAGTTGTAAGTCTTACAATAAATGGTTTACTATAGAAGAGGTTATTTTAAAGAGGGTGAGTTTTTTTAAATCGCCGTTTTCTCTTGAAAGGGTTAAAAATTTCCTAAAATAGTTGAAAACCTTCAGTTGGACCTATAAGATACTTTAGTGTAAAGGAGAACCATATCGGTTCAGCGGATAGGTAAATTCTTTACTAAAAAACAAACAGACATCTTATAACATTTGTATAAGGATAATTCCCTAGGGGGATATGTTTGTCTATTATTAAATTTACAAAACAAGTGCCGAGAAAGACCGTATGAATGTATTTATCATTACTTGGATTTTATACCAGATTATAATTTATTTTAATAAAATTACGACTATAGCTGGCTAAAATACGACCCCCCTCTCATCCACTCCCTATACCCCCCTCCCGGCCCCAACTACAAGATTAACAAAACTGACCAATAAGTGATGTCCATGTTGGCAACAATATTTTTCCCCTGTCATAATATCTACCAGGCTATATTCTATATGGCTATAAGGGATGGAGGGGACATTGGGCTGTTTATTACATTAGTACCCATAGTTTTATAATAACATTTTCTTATTCGTTGGCTTAACAATGTTGGGGACTTTCACTGAATTTAATTGGTTGAGTGTCCAAACGTTTTCACCAATTATTGTAATCTACAGAAGGAGTAGTATTTTGTGTTTCATCATTGGGGATGTATATCAATTTAACGTTCATTGTCTTATCCCTTTAGATCTCTGATATCCATTACCATATGTAAAATCTAATGTAAACAAATTTATATTCAACTCCCCAACTATTTATATACTTGTAATATTTCCAAATATATTTTCGTTAACATGGCAAATTTAGAAATTAGACATGTTTTGCATAATTTAAATTTATTTCGGCAATATTCATATCCAAGGGGAGCACCCCACCCCCCCCCCACTCCTATATAAAAATGAAAAATTTGAGGGGCTGGGGAGAAGGTACAAAATTAAACTATCTTTATAATATGTTTTTTTTTAATTCTTCATTTAGCGAAGTTTTTTTTTTATTTTTATTCTTTTTAAATTAATGAACATTACTAATGATCATACACAAAATTACGCCTTTTGTAGTTTACAATTAGTGGTTGAAACTTTTGTACACTCAACTTAATGCACCAACCAATCAAAATTCAATTAAAGTCTCCAAAGTTGTTAAATCAACTAATAAGAAAACGTTATTATATAAGATTAGGAGTGTAATAAACAGCCCAATGTCCCCTCCTATCATGGCTTTATTGGCTTAGCGGTAAGCAAGATCTTTCGTTACAAACAAACAGTATGACTCTCAGACACACAGATAGATATCTTGTTACTTTTACATAAGGATGACGCCATATATGATCTAAACTCGATTATTATTACTTGGATATTGCACCAGATTTTCATGTTTAAAGTGATGCTCGCAGCTGGCTAAAATAACGATACCCCCCATCCACCATCTTTATCCCACCCCTCCTACTGGATGAACGAACTGACCAATAAAATATTTACCTGAATCAGGAGTCTCATCTGAATGATATTCTTCATGCTCCTCGTTGCGGATTCTTTCGTTTTGCATCTGAAAAAAAATGCAGGGATCTTAAGGGATAAGACAATGGATGATAAATTGATGTTCACTTTAAATTACTATGTTAAAAACTATCCATTATTTAGACAAAAATTATTGTTAAAAACATTCAAAAATCAGTAAAAGTACCCAAAGCTTTTGAATTGTTGAAAAGATGACGTGATTATATAGCTGTTGGTACCCGTTTAATTTACAGCCCAATATCTCTGAAAACGATTAGAAGTGAATTTTCTACGGACATAAAGAAAATACAAAGTTAGCTTGAGTAATTAAAAAAATGCTACCTTTCCACCATTAAGCCAACTTCGCTCCTTTTTTCGAAAAAAAACATTGCATTGATTTACAAAAAATATTATGGTCATTTAATATTTTTTTTAATTCATCCATTATTAGTAATTAGCAAATAACTCTCAATATGCTTTTGTGGTAAGACGGCAGCATACGGACGGGCATTTTACAGAGTTGCTACGCAGTGGCTTATCAAGTCAAGCCTTCTGCACTAATCCTA
>LS058165.1:0-10263 GCA_900241095.1 Acartia tonsa
TTTTTATCAAATAATAAAATTACCACTTCTCTAGAATTAAATTGTTTGTTGAAAAGTTTAGACAATACTAGTTTGAACCAACCAATCAAGACCAAATCCATGCATTCTACCAACATTTGCTTATATCGTTTCGCACCTAACATAGTGGCAGAAGGTACAGTTTTAAGGCAGTGTTTGGCATACTTTAACCCACACCTTAAAGACAGCAGCTAATGCTGTGGATTTCAGAAACATGCACTAACCTGCCTCAATACCACCCTCCAAAATCCTATTCATAATTTCATTTAGTTCTGAATTATTACCAGTGTCCATTTTGTCTAAATACGTTTATTTCTGAAAGTCATTTAAATTAAATAATCATGATTAAGATATTTTTATTACATTTCTTATAAGATTTATCAAATAACATAAAGTACATATTTTTAAGAATCACATAATTATAATAATGCATATTATATATTTATAGTAAAATTAATTTAGAATATTACAAACATCAATTGTGAAAATATTTAGTTACACATCTGTTAAATTATGACAACTGCAAATATAAATAATTCAATTATGAAACAAATTTAAAAAGTAGTAAGCTTATAAACACAATCGAGAGAGAATAATGTATTAAAAGGCTTGAATTTATCAAAGTCAATCTTTTTTCTTCGCATGATAAAAGTAGAATTTCATGATAATATAATTTCTTTCAACATGATAAATCAATTTTAGAATATAAATTCAATTACTTATTTATTTCTTCTTCTTCAATGCCTCAAATCTCTTTGTGAGGTCATCAAAATCAATATCGTCGTCTTTGTCATTGCTTGCAGGAGTATTTCCACCTACAGGAGTATCAACAGGAACCGAGGGCAGGTCAGGCAGATCGAGAAAATCTGGATTCGTTGCTGGGGGTGGAGCTTGCACATTCATATTCTTTTTCACTTCGTCTTCTGGTTCATATGGAGGAGGTCCACTCTCACCACTGATGTTCAACATATCCTTGGATTCAATGTTATCATTAGGAGAATCTGGACGGACGTTTGGAATATTGTATTGAAACGGAGGAGGTGCAGCAATGTTTGATGGTTGCTGATTTAAATAGGGATAACCGCCAACTGCTCCTCCCATCGGGTGTGACGGTTGGCCTGGCGGATATGGGGCTGCCTGTCCGGGTGGCGGAGGAATACCAGGCTGATTTACAGCTGGATAGCTGAACGGAGCAGCAGCAGGAACAGCTGGTATAGGCTCTACAAAGCCACCTCCACCCCCACCACCATTACCTTTGCCATCTAAATCATTCTTTCCCGTAGTAGGGACACTTGGCATCAAATCTATCAGATTATCTGATGCATAAACCTCGTCCTGAGTCATAACCTGGGGATCTGGTTCATAATCAACGTTGTAGTATTTCGAAATCTCAATTAGATACTTTTCAACTGTTATCTTCGGTGGAGCTTGCACGCTTAGCTTGTGCATCAATTTCGCCGAGACAGTTCCAACCTCATTCTCTTTACAAGCCTGTGCATAAGGCTTTCCATATTTCGCAGCAAACTGATCAGCAACAATCTTAAGCTCTTGTACATCAGCCTGCAACCGCGGAGCTACCCATATCAAGCTGCTAATAGCTTCAGCAAGGCCATCGTCGAGCGTTTTCATTTGTTGAATAAGTCCAAACCTGGCCAATAACAGATCACAATACATTTCCACAATTTCCATTGCCTCAACGAGATAATCTTCTCTGATAATGTGCTCCACACGAATCTTTGCTCTCTCAGCTTTGCCAGACGAGATGTAGTCAGCAATTTCCTTGCGTGATTTTAATGCCATTTCTGATTTCTTTTTCTCAAGAAGTTTAAGTCGATTGATGGCCAAGCGTAAGTTTGTTTTCAATTTGTTATAATTTGGACCAGAAGAAAACATCTTATTTATTTATATATATCCTTGCAATTATTTGACTTGTTGATTATAATGATAAAATTTTATTTGAAATGAATAATTGAATGATTCATAATCTTATATTCTTTTGAGTTTATTATCTCTCAAAACAAATAGAAATGATTCCCAACATATTTAACAATAATTTTTTATTTAAGATTTTCATCATATTATATTGGTCAAAAACTCTAATTTGCATATGTAATTTTAGAAAATATATTCAGGTAAAATTCATTATTAAAATAATAACAATATTAATAGTAAAAATAATGAAAAAAAGAAATTCCATAAGAAATGTTGCTTACTCTGTAGCCCAAATGCCGCGGTAATTTTTATTGCTGCCAGAAAAAATTACTTATTTATACCAAAACATTTTAAAAACCCATAAAAGATAAGAAATAATGCCAATAATTGTTAGAATTATTCTTACATCTTGGATTTTAAGATATGAATATATTTTATTAAAAATTATATTTACAAAGTTCATCTGGCGACATTTGTTTACGTTGTCTGCTGAAAACATAGTGAAATTTCATTTCTTAATTTTATTTTAAGTTTTAACTGTTGTAAACAACAAACACGGAACTATGGAAGTATTGAGTTTATATACTTGACAAATCATAAACTTACATCTGAAACCATTTAATGATTCTTATATTTAATTATGTAAAAATATTTACAATCTAAATTTATTTTTCAGAAGAAAATTTAGGATGATTATTAGACATTTTATACTTTCATTAATATGTATTTTGTACATAATATCATGCGAGGGCAGACCTGGGGAAGCTTCACTGTATACTGAATTTGATAAGATAACATTAATGAACAAAACAAACATCAAGGTAACTTTCTTTTAGTTTTCAAAAATATAATTTGATGTAAGAAAAAGTTTTTTGTCGACGTAATTTATAGCATATGTTAAATCTTTTTAATTGCTTCCAAAATCCAATTATAGATAGGTAGGTACTAATACAAACTATATGAAATACCACTATGAAAGGGTTCTTCTGTTATATATTACTTTTAATTGTGATTGTTTTTATTTTTCAATTATGGCTTAAATAATAACCAATAAAGCTGTTTTATTATACCTAAAGTCTAAAGATATCATTTCTGTTTTAAAAAAATAATAACTCAACAAATTATTTTTTTTTAAATATTACTGATCATGAACGGTTTAATTCGTTAAGTACCAATCTCTTTGTGATTTTTCTCTTATCAAATTGAATTGATAAGAACATTTTATTCATCAAAAGACAACATATTAGTTTAAATAATCAATTTTTGTTTTCAGGATTACATTGTTGGTTCAGAGAAGGCCTGGTTAGTTGAGTTTTATTCTAGTTGGTGTGGACATTGCATTAACTTTGCACCAACCTTCAAGCAGATGGCAGCGGACGTTTATGCTTGGAGGGACACAATATCTGTCGGTGCTATTGATTGTGCTGATGACGTAAACACAGACACATGTCGAGAGTATGACATCATGGGATACCCAACTATGAAGTTTTTCCCAAGGAAAAGTGCAGCTGATTTCCTTGGTGATAGAGTTGACGTCAAGGCGTTAACTGTCGATGCTATAAGAGATGCCATGACTTCATTTCTAATGCAAGAAGAAGAGAAAAAATCAGATCTTAAAGAGCTATGGCCTGCATTGTTTCCTATAAAATTAGAAAGCCTGTCTGATATTAAGAAAGAAACTAAACAACAAAATAATATGTTAATTATTGAGAGTGCTGAATCAAAAGTTGGTATGGAAGTAATGCTAGACTTTCAATTGCCCCTTAAACGACTAAACATACCACTTCAAGTTCGTCGCACCATATTTGATCCTAAATTCGATTATGGAGCCAAACTGACTTCCTTTCCTTCTGTGTTGTATCTAAGTGAAGGACAAATGCCAGATTTTCTTCCAATAAAAGAGTTTACGAGACAGGGATTGTACAATACAATTAAAGATTATTTATGGAAAGAATCTGGTAAGTATGTTGTACAGGATAACAAGGACTCACTTGACACTAACGATGTTGTAGTTGTTCAAAGCCAAAATGATAAACCAAGAAGAGATCAAGTTGACAATTCATCAAAGTCTAAAAAAGCTCTAATCAACCGTCGCTACACTGTTTACTTGTCAGATTTAGAGAAAGCTGCCATATACGCTCTGTCACATGAAGTAGCTCAGCATCAGACTATTGCAGGCGAAGCATTGGAGGCCCTCCGTAAATTTATAACAGTTTTAGACAAATATTTTCCTTCAAGGGATGAGTTTTCAAGCGTTCTGAAGGATCTTCACTATTGGGTTCACCAACATGAGGATGCTATTAAAGGAGAGGATCTTGGAGAAGTAGTAAAGTCTTCCCTAAATAAGTATGGGGTACAAATCAACGACAAATGGACTGGTTGTCAGGGAAGCAAGCCCCAATATGGTAATTATCCTTGCGGACTCTGGTCCCTCTGGCATACCCTTACTGTCCACCATTCGCTAAAAAATGATGGCAACTCTCAGGATGTTATGGAAGCCATGAAAGAGTATATTCAAGAATATTTTGGGTGTCGAGAATGTGCCAGACATTTTGGACAAACAATACAAAATGGAGACGGTATTATCGAGAATGTCAAGACTTCAAAAGATTCTGTTCTCTACCTGTGGCATATTCACAATAAAGTTAACATACGATTGTCTGGGGATATTTCAGAGGACCCACAATATCCTAAGCAAGTTTTTCCTGACAAAGACTTTTGCTTCAAGTGTCATGTGCCGTTAAGAGGCTCAAATTTATGGGATGAATTTGACCGAGACGAAATATATTCGTTTATGGTTAACCAGTACTCAAATAAAATCAACAAGCAAGGTATCAGCTCAACACAACTTCAGAAGCCTGGAGGAAATTTGGTGGCTGTTATTGACGACATCGAGGAAAAGCTAGATATGAACAATTACAAGAATAATGAAAATAAACAAATGACTGTGAATTTTATCTTTTTCAACGGGGCTGACCTTTCTTTGTACATGATTTTGTGGCTTGTATCTGCAATCATGATTATTCTGCTGTACCTGAAATTTGTCTCAAAAAGATGGTTCCGTTCCGGACAGATGTTTCCTGGCAGTGTTAGGCATAAAGTTGCATACAATCCTCTTCTTGGCAAAGTTTAAGTTTATAGTCAACACATATAACTTTTATTTTGTCTTAGAAATATGAATTTGTAAAGATCTTAGAACATAGAACAGAACATCAATGCACTAATGAAATGAGCATAATTTTTATACCTCTAGTACTGTTTTATTGCATAAGTATAGGATTTTTAATGTGATATTTATAATCAGTTTGTAAAGATATAAACTATGTCAAATTTTTTTGAATGCACTATCATACCAGTAAATATCAGTTACATGATAGCCCAATGAAGTTTGATTTTATATTTACTTTTTTAAAGTTTATTGTTTTGATTCAAAAGAATCTCAAGTTTTATCTCGAGCTTTATGTTTATTATAGAGTTTTAAAGTTAAATATATTTCCTCTTAGATAATTTTTTCCTTAAATTAAACATTTTTAGATTGTAAATTGTTATCCTCAAAATACTTTTTGTTTTGTTGAATATGATATTTTATTATTTATGTTTTATTTCGAGATTTTAGTTTTGCATTTTGACTGAATTTTTTACTTATACTCAACCCTAGTGAAAAAGGTGATAGATTTTTTAGCAATATGTTATGAACAATTTAATAATTTATACATGTTGTATACCTAGAGATTTTATATTTTAAGTCAAGTCTTGTATGTTGACATCGAGATTGTATATATAAAAATTTTAAAAATAATATTACCATGAAAAATGGCTATGTAATATGTTTATTCTTAATTGGAAACCTTTTTCTTATACAAATTCAAATTATTTAAATTTTTTTATGCTAAGACTTGATTTAAAATATTATTTGTAATGTGATATTGTATTTTAATGGAAGCTTAAAGCATAATATTTAATTGATATTTATAGATAATCCTTAATATTATTTCAGGGTTGTACAAAATGGCACTGCCCCTACTTACAGGACTGATTGACCAGCATGGCGAGACTTTACAACAGGCTGCTTTGTTAGCTTATCTGAAACAGGGAGAGGAAGCACAGCCAATGCTAGAGGTGAGATATTTGTGTTTTGCTAAAGATTTAGGTTGATTGAATCCAATGTATATAAATACATTCAACCCTCTCCTATTAAAGAGATTGGAGAGGAGAAAAGTTTAGTACTAAGCAATCAAAGATAAATATTTACCTTTTCAAGATAAAAAAACTGCCATTGCAACCATCCTAAGAAATGCCAAAGAATCCAATTTTAATTTACAGAAATTTTTATGTTTTTATTCATTAGAAATTTCTCAAACTACTAGGCTACACAGCGAAACAAGATATAATATTATGTCTATATTAATAGGCAATTACCACAGCCAGGCTTTGTAACAATGTTATGAAGAGCCTCAGCAAGGAGGACCAATATGAGGCCGCCAGGACGGAGACAACTCTTAGGATTGCCAAATGGATCAAGGAGCATCCACGCGCCACTCAGGTATTAAAGTTCACTTGCACATTTTGAAAACAAAACAAAAATCTGGTTAGGTAATATATTTCAAAATTTGATTCAATCTTTATTTTAGGGACAAATCCGCGATGAGGTCATGAAAGAAATAGAGATATTCAAAGAAAAAATAAAGAACATTTGAATTTTAAAATTTACATAAAATATTTGTAATGTATTTTGTCTTTCTTTGGCTTGTTTTTAGCATTGATTTTCTGTAGGTAATTTTGTAGGTATTTGTGTTGAAATTGATTTTTTAGAAATTTTCTCGAGGGTATTATGATAAACGTGCCAATTTATACTAAGACATCCCTTTAAGCTTATCTTGTTTGTCATATTTTCAAATTGTTTTGATTTTATTCTAAAATTTGTGCATTGTTTTTCTTTTAGATTTTATAGCATGTATTGTATGTATTGTAAAATTTTATGCCATAATTAAATTACAAAATTTTTAGAATATAAATGTTTACAGATATATATTAAAATGAATGGATATCCTATATTTCTACTACAATGTAAGGTAAGTTTTATTTTTGATTGACTGTATGGATATTAAAGTAACTCCTCCGTCCTTCCTCCCCTCCGATTAAAAAAGGGAAAAAAAGTAGATGGGGAGTGGGGAAGTGGTAGGGGTAAGGCGACGTACAAAAAAAATCCATGATAAGTACAATAGTTGTATAAAAATTGTTAATCACAGTGTATCTTTTTGAGGCCTTAAGTTATTAAAGAATATTTTTATGTAAAACATTGAAGTTTTATATTAGGTACCTACCAAAAATATTTTTATACTTTTGAGTCTAATCGTTTATAATCTTAGGAAGAGTTTAAGAAAAGATTTCCTGAAGACCCTGTGCCAGGCGAGCTTGCGGTCAAATGCATAGAAAGATGGAAGAATATGTCAGACAGAGAAAAGAAATGGTTTAACCATCTTTCAATCATAAATAGCCCCTCCCCTACAAAACAAGAATCAGCTAAAAGGTAGTTTTTCTCTTATTATAAATTTTAATGAGGTATCTTATGATAATGTCACTTGTTTGCCTAATTCTTGAGCTAATGGGTTGATCCACTGCTGGCTTGCCAGACCTATTACTGCTTCACTGCCATCGACAGTTGATTATCTGGGGTTCACCAGGCTTGGGTGTTACTGTTGATAGTCAGACTTTACACTCTAAAATTGTCTTAAAGTAAGAATTAAAAGAGTGTAAAGGAAAATTACAATATAAAAAATTTAGTTTTAATTGTAAAATGCCATCTTTGCAATATTTGGAGGTAGTTTGATTTAATTATATTTTTCTTTTTCTGTGTTTTTACATTTATTTTTATAAACAATGCGTTTTTGACAATTTATCTCTGAAATAACATTGGTTGAAATTAAAATATATCAGGCCAAGAAAGACAAAGAGACCAAAGGACCCTAACGCGCCTAAAAGAGCCTTGTCTGGATTTTTCTGGTTCTCGAATGAGCATAGAGGAAAGATCAAGGATGCCAACCCAGACTTTGGAGTTGGAGACATTGCTAAGGTAAAGACATTGTGTTCAAAAATTGTTATTATCTGAAAAATTGAAGAAAAAGATAATAAAGAGATGATTTACAAGTTAGCTACCCAGTAAATTAATAACTGCAATGTGTAAAGGTCAATTTTGATACTTTATTTTTAAACCTAAGAAATGTACCTATGCATAATAGGAAGTTAGTATTGGTAATCACTATTTACTACCAAAATACTTTAATGAAAGTATCCCTTTTAATAAAATAACAATGGAATATAGTTCAATAATTATTTTAATTTAGGAACTTGGGAAAATGTGGGCGGAATGTGATGAAGCAACCAAATCAAAATATGAAGGTAAGAGATTAAAATGAGTTAACGGCAGGCTACATAGTTTTCGCATAGTCTATTTCAGATTATTTGCAGGCCTTGTTGGGTCCTTTCTAATAGTTTGTAGACGGTAATGATCTTGAGGTATAGGAAAATGGACGAGGACGATAAATTGATATCATCATACAACCCCAAAATGACCCCTTTTCTAGATTAAAATTATTGGTTGAAACGTGTTTGGAACAAACCTATCAAAATTGTACAAAAGTACCCAAAGTTTTTAAGCTAACGAATAAGATAACTTAGATATAAAACTTAGGGTACAAGTGTAGTTTACAGCCTATGTCCTTTCCTTCCCTGTAAGCCAATGGCAGTCCTATAAGTTATTTTAGAAAATATGCATTTAAGGAACTGCGTAATCGTATCCATCCAATCTTCCCCGAGATTTAAGTGCTGCTCTATATTTTCAGAAATGGCGGAGAAGGACCGTATCAGGTATGACAAGGAAAAGACCGCGTACCAGCTGAAACAGAAGGAAGACGGGGCACCACAACCTGATTTCTACGATGAGGATGCTGATTGATTTATGAGAGATAATCTTAATACAGCTGAACCGAGAAAGGCAGGAATAACAGATTTTTTTTTAAAAATGTACAATAAAGGCACCTTTTAAAAAACTCTTGGCCTCTAATTTTTCTTTAAATAATCCTTTTAAAAAGATACCTATTTGATTTTTGTTGGGAAGGGGTGGGAGTTACTTTTATTCCTTTTACCTACTATTTGAAAAAAAATTTACTGGCCTGAAATTGGAAGCAAAATATTTTTTATTTACTAGTATGCCGCTGCGCCCCTAATTTATAGGTGCAATTTTAGTGTAGAAATAAAACAGAAAAAAACTTCCTCTTGCATATATAAAGATCTCCTAAAATGGAAACTTAATTTCAAGTTTAGTTATTTAAGAGATACTAAAGGACAGACTTCTTTCATCTTGTAGATGGCGATAGTTGTTTGTGTTACAATTAATTTTAAAAAATTGATATCAATTCTGTTATGATATCTAGGTGTCTGTAATCTGTAGTGAACCAATGTGTTCTATTTTGGCAATGTACCTGAAAATAACAAATTAATTGAAAAGTTGACACAATATCGGATGCTATTTATTCATTCATATAAGATACCATTAAATCCTATGTAATATAAGTTATTATGATGAAAAATTCTTTTTATGGTTGGTATTTTCTTGAATTTCAAAAGGAAACCTTCGTTTAATAATGTAATGTAAGTTTTATACCTAGCTTAAATATTTTTGGATGTCCTGGGGGCAAATTCTTACGAATATAATAGAAATTAAGTATTAGTCAATAAGGTTGGTTTTGATAATAAAGGATTTTCAGCCTTTCTATATTGGTATTATCATCCGAGTTAGGTAAAATATCAATGAATCATTTCATATTGAACATCAAGAAAGAAATTTTTTTTACTCACAATAGTATAATAGTTATTTATTTCATCGTATTATAGAGAGCTTTCTGAGGATATTAGAAAAAAAAATATAAGCCTAACGAAACTGGTATTAATTTTATGATCTTTATTTTAATCGTGGAAAATTGTCTGTAATACGATGCTATACATGATTTTTTAGTATTGTTGAGAACCGGTTCTAATCCAGCGGATATTAATCTGTTCCGAAGCCATATTGGAAAACTAAGTTTTAGTTTTTTTTTACTTTTTCAAAGGGATAGTGTCACGAAGTGCATTTTAAAAAAAATAGTGAACTGTAATTTTTTTCTATTTTAAATAACGTAGTATTGCATAATATAAAGTTATTGATTAAAATTAAAAGATTTGACCAGGGATTCTCCTTAAAAAATGAGTTTTTCATTTTTATTTTCAACTTCGTTGCATGTTATATATGGCAAAAACTTTTTTGTCATAAATACA
>LS058166.1:0-10263 GCA_900241095.1 Acartia tonsa
CTTTCTCGAAGTTCTTTTTGCTCAAGCCGTGTGTTTAATTTATCCAGCTCTATCAACCATATTGCTGGACAAACACTGAAAAAATAGTTATGTGGTGATTTCATACAAATCTTTTTTTTGCATAAGGTACTTCCAGCCATCAAAACTATTTTTTTTATTTTTGAAGAATGTGCTTCTAGCTCCTACGGGGGGCTCCGATCCTGCGAGACCCTATTCATAGAGGATATTATTGCAATGCTTTTCAAACCTTTACTTAATCTAGCTGGTTCTCAGCCATACTGAAAAATCATTTACAGCATCGTAATAAAAAAATATATAATTAAAACCAGTTGTTTTACCCTGAGGGGCCGAAGGAGGGAAGCTGTCTATAATACGATACGATAAATAACTATTAAAGGCCTTCATTTGAAATAAGAAAAATTGTGTATTTTCCGAACATTTTTTCTAATAATTTTTCTTAAACCCTTTGGGAACATAAAATTGTTTGTGACAGATTCTAAGTAAAATTGAGTTTGAGTCATTAGTTGCAATTTAGAAACTAGGACAATAAATGTTCCTAAGAAGCGCAGCAATAATAATTTGACATGTTATAGTAAAAAAAAACAGAAATCTTTTTACATAACAAATCGTATAAAATGTAAGAACAAAAACGTAAAGTAAATTTAAAGATTATATTTGAATTTTTTTGGCATTTCTCCTGAAAGCCCGTTTGCATTTGTATATGTCTGCATTTAAAGAGAAATATAGCTCAGACAGTTTGAGCTTACTGACTTACAAGAGTCAAAGAGTAGTTGTGCTACAAATTATATGTAATTCATTTTAAATTTTCTGAAAAAAATGTCTGGTCTTAATTGTTTCATAAATTGTAAAATAAAATTCAATTTTAAATCATGAATCAAATATAAGAATATTTTATACTCTAGAATAAGATTAAATTTTAAATTGTGATTTCCATGACTATTAGGAATCTACTATATGACTCACTTTGTCCGTATTTCATACATACATCTTTTTACATTTTATAATTTTTGTCCTTCGCTACTGATGGGTGTAGTCATTCTTGTTGTAAATGTAAAAGTATTTGAATATTTTGAAATGTATAGCGTCAAAATAATTATCTAGTTTTTCGTAGATTTTTTTTGAAAAATTGGAATATTTTTTTTCACTGTTTAGTATCAAATGCTTTATCACAGTCAAACGGAATCTAATTCCTACCTTGTAAGGTAGAGAAAAACACTTGGGCAAAAGAACTTCCATTCAGATGATTCCTAAATTGAAAGCAAAAGAGTTAAATAGAAGTGTTCTATAAAATTTAAAATGGAAAATTAGAAAACTAGACAATTGTTATCATTAAAAGCACCAACAGGGAGGGAGGAGACATTGGACTGTTTATTACACCAGTCCCATTTTATATAAACGTTTTGTTATTCGTTGGCTAAAAAAACTTTGGACACATTTATTGAGTTTTGATTTGTTGGTTCATTAGGTTTAGTGTTCCAGGGTTTAAACCACTAACTGCAACCATAGAAGGGGTAATTTTATTTATCATCATTTGGGATGTACATCAGTTTATCGACCATTCTATTATCCCTATAGATCGCTGATTAGCCAGCCATTTAATCCTCTTCTATAAGTATGGCATAGCAGCATTAGGAACCATTTTTAATTAATGTGGCGTTGGCGAGACTTGAACCCATGCCTCCCAAACAACTAGCTAATATATAAGTTTAATACCTTTATTGCAAGTGTAAAAACTCCTTCAAATGCCAGTAATAGAATTGAAATGGCCAAATACCAGTAATATTGATCATCTTTTAATGTTACAATCCTAGAAATTAAAGAATAGTTATTTCTCGCATCGAATTATAAACAGCTTTCCGCGAATATTAAATGTGTAATTATACGATTAAAACAAGTTTTTTTTAGCCCTAAGATGCCGAAGGCACCAGCTAAAAAACTGGTTTTAATCTTATGACTGTACATTTTTATAATCGTAGAAAACTGGATATAATATGATGCTAGATATAGTTTTTTTCGTATGGATGGGAACCGGTTGTAATCCACCGGATATTAATCCGATTCGAATGAATATGAGAAAAAATATTTGAAATTAACATAAATTTAAATATTACAGATATGCTCCTTGAAGTATTTAAAATTTGTATGTCCGTCCGTCAGAATTCACTTTGTGACTGTATCTTATTTGCTTTTTAACATTTCTCAAAGTTTAGATTCACTAAATGACCAAGGACTTACTATTAGGTTCGATTAATTAAGGTGAATCTAAATTAGTACCAGTCATAACTAGGGTACTTTCCTTGAATCTCTATCCCTATTCATAAACCATACTCATAACAGCTAAGCTACATAAATTTAAAATCTTGTCCCTGTTTATGGTTTCCAGATACCTGTAAAATCTTGGGGTATAGTCCCTTTCGTGACAACGCCTCTTAAGGGGCGTTTCGACGTATTTTGACACTAGCTTTTGATGGGTTATTTTAGGTTATGTTAGGTTGGGTGATTGACCCGCAGGGTCAGGTAATTGGCCACGCTGGGTTAGAGCCCCCAGCAGGGAATGGAAAATCTACTGTAAAAATATGACGAAAAGTCCCTTAAGAGGCGTTGTCACGAAAGGTACAGAAGCTAATTATACCTGTAAACGGCCAAGGCTCCGTGTGCTCCAAACACAATTCTTGTGATGATAGCTTGAACTGTGTCTATTAACCCCATCCTGATTAAAAAACAATGTTTACAAGATACGAGAAACCTAACTGAAAGAAAAAGTGTGACAGGCCCTATCTATAAAGTTACAGCCTTTTTGTATTGTAAAAAGTACAAAAAAAGAAAGAAAATGAGAAACTGTTTTGTCACAAATTATTACTACTCAAATGATCATGGATTGGACAAAATATATGTAGTGTTTTCACATCTTGTTTTAAAAGCAATAGCATGCTGTATTTGCTATTAATTAAGTAAATAAGGCAATGTTGAAAGATCCTGTTAGTTCAGAATATTAAAAAAACGAAGACAATAATTTTTGTATTCCATGTATGTATATAATTTCAAAACTTTTAGTAGTGTAGCTACTCTTAAGTTATACTAACCTTCGTTCTAAAGTTTACCACAACTTCCAATAACTAAAAGCAACTTCTATATTGTAAAATCACTAAATTTTAGTCTTTATTTTCATCATGAATCTTATTTTCAGAGAAAAAATTACTATTCATTAAAAATATTATTTCTGCCAGACTTCATTTCCTTCTGAAAAATAATATTTGATGATTAATATATCGGATATTACATTATTATTTTAAATCAAAACTAATTAAGTACAATATTGTTTAATTGAAGTTAATATGTGTACTTAAAATACATAATAAAAATGTATAAATAATTATAATTATGTTCATTTTATATTTGAAAAGAACATTAGAGTGTCATGCACTCAGAACAGAGAAAATAATTTCTAGATTAAATATCATTATCTTTATAAATTAAAATGACGATGTTATGAATTAGAGTTGTGTTATTTACCACTTGTGACTTCGCCCGTAGAAGCCTCCAGGGGCACTTAAAGAAAGGGTTTTGTGGGATTTTAACTTACTCTTTATAAATAAAAAGCAAAAACTAATTTTTGGGGGAGGGGTCATTTTTTTCTTTTGACCGTTATTCTTGGGATTGTGATGCTAACCTCCCCTACAATAGACCTTCCCTGGACATATGAAAAGCTTCACTTTAATGGAGAACATAGACAGAGGTTAGCGAAATCGTTAGGCATAAAGACAGACACACATCCTTTTACTTTTATGTAAGAATTAGAGTAAATAAGTTCCTTTCACTCGTTTCATTGTTTGTATTGAGTGGTAAATTTCTACGTATTTTTCATATTTTTTTTCTTAATTTCAGGAATGATATATTACTATTGTATAACAATTACTGAACTAACTATTGATATTGATGCCCTTGTTTAATTCATGATTCTGATGAGCTGATGTTTGTCTCTGGTTACACGTCTTACATGACAATCCTAAAATTAAAAAAAAATATGTAATCTTATATCATTAATTTATAAGATTTTACATGTACTTTTTAGTAGGGATAGTTGCTTTTTAGCTCACTTTTTCTGCCCATCAGTCACTCCGTTTAGTATAGGGGAAATGTAAATAAGGAGTTTTATTCAACCTGGCGTATACTATTTCTACTTATAGGAAAGCATTAATTTTCTGTCTGACCAAAAGGTTTGTTATTATATCTGGCAATAAAGATTTACACCAATAGAAAAGCTATCTAATATTGAATGACCAATAAGGAGTGTTATTTTACCTGGCATGATAGATTTCCACCAATTGGAAAGCAATCTAGTATAGAATGACCAATAAGAAATGTTATTCTACCAGTCATAAAAGATTTCCACCATTAGGGGAACACTTTACTCCTTACTGTCCAATAAGAAGTGTTATTTTACCTGGCATAAAAGATTTCAACCGAAAGAAAAGCACTTTAGTCAATAACTGACCAATAAGGAGTGTTATCCTACCTGGCATAAAAGATTTCCACCAATAAGAAAAAACTCTAGTCCCTACTGACCAATAAGAAGTGTTTTTCTACCTTGCATAAAAGATTTCTACCAATAGAAAAGCACTTTAGTCAATACTGACCAATAAGAATTGTTATTCTACATAGTATAAAAGATTTCCACCAATAGGAAAGCATTATTATTCTCTAAGACCAATTGGAAGTGCGATTTTACCTGGAATAAAGGATTTCCACCAATAAGGAATCACTCTAATCCATACTGACCCTTAAGAAGTGTTATTTCACCTGACATAAAATATTTCCACCAATAGGAAAGCATTATTAGTCTTTCTGACCAATAAGAATTGTTATTTAACCTGGCATAAAAGATTTCCACCAATAGGGAAGCACTCCTGTCCCTGCTGGTCAGATAATATTGTTCCACAATCATCACATCTTAACAAGATCACTTAGTACAACAGCAACAATTGGTTAATAATATTTTTAATAGAAAGATTGATTATTTCAGTACTCGAAGTCTCAAGTGATAAGACAATGGCCTATAACTTGCTGTACATCCAAATTGATGATACACATAATTACCCTTTTTGTAGATTTAAGTGGTTGAAACGTTTGGAAACTGAACATAATGAACCGACCAATAAAAATTCAATAAAAAGTCCCCAAAGTTGTTGAACGTTTTTATAAAATTTTGGGGACTAACATAATAAACAGCCCCAAAATATTTTTACCTGAAGCAGTTCATATGATAATCTTTTTCAGAAGCCTCAATTCTTAATAGAAATGTATATTTATGTTTAGATTGTTTAAATTAAATAGCCCAGTCTATACGAGAAGTTTTAAAAATTTTAGCCGTCTATCCAAAAAAGCAGCCAAAAAAAAATAAAGTTTACTGGACGGATTGGCGGATGGACAGACAGACAAGGAAGATTATAGAGTAGATTCGCTATTTACAAAAGAAAGAGAGCGTAAGAGCATTGGAAAGTATTTCTTGGATCTTACACGCAGAGGGCTAAAATAACGATTACTTCCATTACCCCATCCATCCCCCTTGACCTACTTGATGAATGAACTGACCAATAAATGATTACTATGTTAACCAGCTAAATTAGTGATAATTGACATAATATCCACGTATATTCCATATCCATTGTAAGAGCAATAAGTCTATAAAAAAAACTAGAAGTTACCTGATTGTTATATTAGTATTTTCTACTGGTAAGATCCTATGGTGACATTTGGTGCAGCGGGGGGAAAACACCTTCAAAAATTTAACAAGAATAATTTCGTCCAGAACAAGAGATCAAAATAAAGCAAATAGTAATATCAAAAGCTGTATATTTTACTGTTACCCAGAGTTGTAAAGGCAACTTAATTATGATTGGTTGATACCAAATTGGTAGAAGAGTGGTTTCCAAACTTTTGAAACAATAATTGCAATCTTGAGAAGGGTTATCTAGGGTATCATCATTTGGGATGTGATATATAGAAAATTTTATGTTTAGACCACCGTCAGTCAAGTAACAGAAAAGCTAATCAAACATAATCTTAACAATCTTTGTGATGACGGACGGACGCGCACTCACAGACAAAATATAGTTGTAAATAGCTTCACTTATAAAAATATCAATTTTAAAACAGTTTAATTTTTACCTTATAATAACAAGGCATACAGTAAAGATTTTTATTTTCGTCAACAGTATACTCATACCCTTCCAAATTCTAAAATAGCTCATAGATCTTCATATCATTTTATAGTTTTTTTTCCAGTATGGCTTCAAAACCGATTAATTTCCTGAGACGGTTCTCATCATGTAACATCGTCTTACATACAATTTTCCACGAATATTAAAATAAAAATAATAATATTAACAAATTTAAACGTCTCCATCAACTGTGCAAACAAATAATGAAGTATCAAACGCCTTTTTGAGGTCAAAAGTACTTAAATTTTATAATTTAAATTATTATTTCAAAAAAAAAATAATGGATTAAAACCATTTTTTGGTGTCATGATACGATTAATTACTGAATTACTCAATGAAGATTGATAATACAATAAAAATTTTAAAATCTACCCCTTTGCAGATGAAACACTTAAAACACTCTGGATGGTATATTAACCCTTGGCTTTTCATTCTAAACAAGAAATAATTAGTAAGCTAACGGGCCATTTAAATAATACCCAAAATTTTTTATACGCGTTCTCTTAATCTTTGGCTTAAGAATTTGTTAAATCTTGATGAATTGCTACAATCTTATAGTGTCCAAATTTTTCCACCAATTATTTTCTCCTAGAGGGTGTAATTTTGTTGGCATAATTGGGGGTAAACATACATTATACATCAATTTATCGTCCATTGTATTATCCCTTGTCAAAAAGATAAAATATTTATATCCATAACTTCTTTTTTCATAACGTACCTTGCAGTAAAAATATGCATATGACAAATTGCGCATCTCTAAAAAAAATCTATCTTATCTATATGATTTAATTTGTTGATTTTAGTCTAAAAACAAGGATGACAACGTACATAAGAAGCGAAACTCATAAATATAACACGAACAGCCAAGCAGTTAAAAGAAAAAGTTAGTAGATTCTCATTGTTCAATCAATTGTTCAATTTATTATTTATATAAAAAAAATAGAGAAACAGACAAACGGACATTGTGATGTAGAGTAGATGGTCATTAGTTATGTTTATCTTTGCACAAAATTTTAGCATGTTATCTGTATTAACTGCCAAGAAAAAATTCCCATAAAAATTTAATCTATTCTAGAGCAATACAGACATACTGACAAATAATGGTATAGTTGCGCATTAGTTTTAAGAAACTTTAATTCTATCTTAAATAACAACTGGGAAAATATGATAAATAGATAAATTCCTCGTCTGGGCTCTCAGGAATATTTTCTAAATGTTGTTGCTGAGCCATTTTATCTGGAACATAGGTTTTAAACTATAGGGGCAACCTTTTCAATTTGTAAGGTTGTAAGGAACAATGGGAACAAGTAAGGCCTTGATGAAATCTATTTGTAGCGCTTTCACACAAAGTAACCTATTCAACATTATTTCCACTCACCATTAAGCCCTTTATATTTAAAATGAGATTTAAAAGTTTTATTTGGTTTGTTTTTTCTTTAGGTCATGTTAGGTTACATTAAGCGATGGTTAGCCCCTGAAGGTATAGAACCCCAAGGTTTAGGTCCCCAGAACGGGTTAGACACAGAGTAAAAAGTACTTTGCGTGAAAGAACCTATATGTTTAAGCATATCCATTAAAAAAAACTATTTGTATTCAGATATTTTTTTCCCGTCTAGATGTTTCAATTTAATTTCCTAGACTGGCGTGCTGAAAGGGGGTGTCGACATCTCCTTGGATAAGATCAAGAGATAGCTGTGTTTTCCTTTATATTGATCCCCTAGAGGGTCAAGTCCCCCTGGCAAAACCCTGTGCACGTCGTGTAAAAAAAACTAGAATGTAAGCTCCCTAAAGACTAAATTAAATCTGGTTCATCTTTAAGGTTACTGCTCCGCTGTAAAAAATCTCCGCCACTGATTCCCTCCATGTAGAAAAACCCTACTATGACCTACTAGAATGTAAGCTCCATAAAGACTAAATTAAATCTAGTTTATATTTAAGATTCCCAACCCTCTAGGAAAAAATCCAGTGCACGCCACTGATTCCCTCCATGTAGAAAAACCCTGCTATGACCTACTAGGATGTAAGCTCCCCAAAGACTAAATTAAATCTGGTTAGAGTTGAAAGATGACTATAGGTCTTTGGTGTTCCTTCACCTCCGCATATAATCACATATTTTTAGCATTTTTGCAAAAAAAGAACACATCAGTACATAAGAACGAAGACGTATTCAATAAAACAAATGCAGGGATCTTAAGGGATAAGACAATGTACTAAATCATGATAATAAAAATTATGTAGATCAAAATAAATGGCTGAAATATTTAAATAATAATAGTTTGAACTAGCCAACCAAGATTTAATATAATTATCAAAAGTATTATTAATTATGCAAGCGAATGACAGATTATGTTAGAAATCTCTGGGTACCAGTAAAATTTACAGTCCAATGTCTATTGCCTCCCTGGAAAACTAAAAGTTATTATGGGTAGACTTTGCTATGGATATGAACTAACGAAGTAAAATATTTACGGAAGTAATGTCGCACCAAAGTCTGTATTATTATATAGTTATACAGTAGGACCTTCCATGGGTTCGGGGATAGGATGACGGCTGTAAAATCAACAATTACCAAAATCAACAAAAAATATTTTGCCTATGTACGGAATGAATGATATTAGAGGGAGAAAATTGTTATAGATTAATTGCTATTGTCTTCTCCCTTCCTCCCTCAATATCCCAGCTTAATGGCTATGCAGGGTGTTGGGTTATTACGGGGGTTGTAATTTAGTTATATATTATTATATACACTATTGTATAAAATAGTAGGAATTTTTTTGTATGAAGCTAAAGATATCGAATATTGCTGGTTCGAATTTCTTGTAATTTCATGATAAGATTATAAATATATTGAAGTATAATAAGAATTTTTCTGACATTAGCCGCCTTCGCCTAGAGGCTAGAGGCGAAGTAACTAGTCCTTTTTATGAAGTATCCTTATATAAGAGTAACAGGATGTCTGTGTGTACCGAAGAATCTTACTAATCACTGAACTGGCTCATCTGATTAATCAATAAAGATTATATGACATAAAAAGGTTTTTATCTCGACCCTTTATATACTTAACTAGCGGCTTCGCCCCTAGCCTCTAGGGACTTTGCCCCAAGAGGTGATCAAAAAAAATTAAGCTTCAGACGGACGGACAGACATCATTCTACTTTGTATTATAGATATTGAAAATTAACTAGCATAAAATATAATGATTTAATATATGAAGAGAAATAAATGCAAAAATATGTTTATAATTTCAACAATAATATTTTTGAAAATTAACGATGATAAATTTGTTGAAACTTGCTACAATAAACCCACATTCCTACTTTAAGGGAAAAATCATTTTATGAAAAAATTGGATTGTGAACTAACCATATATGAACAAGAATTTTCATCAGAGCGTGCAAAAGGGGATTTGTACATCTAAGGAAAATGTTCATATAAAAAATATCAAACCCTCTATCGTGAATAGCAGCCGAGAAAGTCTTTCGTTGAAGTGTTTAAGAAGATATTTAAGTGATGGACCCATCGATTTAGCAAAGTATACTTAAAACAGAAATATTCGCAGACACGATTATACACTAAAATTGAAAAAATGAGATTTTAGTCATAAGTTGGGAGAAATATGTGTGCAATCACCTCCGCTTATTATAAAAGTGTTTGCAAAAAGACAAAATAACATTAGGTGTTGAATGAAAAGAGTTCAAAGTTTAGGATTTGTCTGTATTCCTAACCCCTTTAGAGGGCTCTAACCATGCGATGCTTTAACCTGCGGGACTACCTACTTTTAATTTCATACTAGCGGTTTCGCTTTGCCCCAAGAGATAATTTTTTAAAAAAATTAAGTATTTCTGGTGCTGCTATTTATTTAAAAATAACTGCATAAAAAAATGGGTAAGAGATTTTTTTGTTTTTGGGGGATTTTGGGTGTCACACCCCCCAAGAAAATGGCATAAAACCACCACAGGACCAGTAGGTATATTCCCTGAAAAGTAGAATCCAATCGGTTCAGTGGTTACCGAGATCTTAA
>LS058167.1:0-10263 GCA_900241095.1 Acartia tonsa
GACCTATGAGAAGCTACCCTGTTAAGGAGAACCCGATCGGTTCAGCGGTTAGCGAGATCCTTCGGTACAAACAAACAAACAGACATCCTGTTACTTTAGTATAAGGATCAAAGAGATTTAATAATACAATACAATCAAACTAGGCATGATAAAATAACATTCTCTAATCATAACTTGGATATTATCAAAATATATTTTTTGTTTTATAATATACTAGCGGTTACGCCCCTAAACGCCTCTAGGGTTACTTGAGGAGGGGAGAGTAGATTTTGATAACCCAATTTCTTATTTCATATTTTAAAAGAAAAAGTTAAAAAAAAATTTTGGGGGGGAAGTTAAGTTAAAAGAATATGATTTTTTTTGGGGGGGGGGATTTTTAATTCTTTTGGTGGGTTAGGGGTGTCCCACCCCCCAAGAAAATAGATATAAACCTACCCGGGACCTATGAAAAGCTACAAACAAACAGACAGACAAACACACATCTTGTTACTTTATTTTAAGGATAACCCTGGACAAAACAAACACATAGACATCCTGTTACTTTAGTATAAGGATGAATTTTAAATGAAACAGAATAAAAGGTACAAAATGCAAGGTGAAATTCAAAATAATGTTTCAATGTTTTTTTTCTTCTTTATAAAATTGAATTTTTACGTAATATCAGCCATCATGAAAGGGAAGAAAAAACAGCTATTATTTTCTGTAAGTTCAATACTTCAAAACTATATTTTAAAACCTAAATTAATTTGCAAATGTTAAAATTATGTGCATATTCCAAAGCAACGCACTTTTTAAAGGCAAAGCTTTTTCTATAATTGGGGTCAGTACGTAACGGTTATCTCTTTCGTTAATCTAGACATGTTAGAAGTGTTCTATCGATTTCAAACTTTGCAAGATGATTCTTATAACTTAGAAAAATAGCAACTCTATAAACGTTACTAGAAAGTCAGTACTATTTTTTATTATCCTATCAATCTGATTTTTGATATACTGATTTCTAGGACAGTATAGTGCAATTTTATAAGCGAAGCTTCTCTTTAATCAATTACTAAAAATGTAAGTATGTCCTAAACAGTATCCGGTATTTAAGCAGTTTTGCAACAAATATTTTGTTAAAATTTATATTCTGTTTATTCTCTACAAGTGTTACAGTTTGTTTGTCCGACAATTTCGCTTTTATGGATGTTGTCATCCTTGTTAGCTTGCAACTTCGATGACAAAAACTCATTAGTTCAAGAATGTATGAAATTTTAGAAACATACAAGAGCAAATATTCTATAATGTACTACTTTGAACAGTTTGATCAATATTTGATTTCTAGAATCTCTTTGTTCTACCATGCTTATTCAATAAAACCTTTTGAGACCAAGTTCAAATTTAATGATCACTACAAACTTTGAAAATGGTTTCTCATGCTGCTTTGTCAGGTATGGGTATGAGAGTAATAAGAGGATGGGTTGTTTGTAGGTCTTTTTGACCCGTCATCATCCTATTATATAAAGTAAGGTTTTTTTGTAGCGAAGGATCTCGTTAACCCCTAAAGCTTTTTATAGGTCCTGGGAATATTTTTAACTAATTATGTGGTTACCTTTACCTTTACAAGAAATGCCCCTTTTTTAAATTTGAAAGGGGGGTAACATTTCCCCCACCCCCTTAAAGGCCCCAGAGGCTTCTAAGGGCGCCTCTGATAGTAATTTCCTAAAGCATGATGATAGGTTGATACAAATGTTACATTTGTTTTGTTTTTTAAATTAGAGGCTACGCCCCTAGAAGAATCAAAAGGCAATTAAACGGGGGATATAGGTCAATCCCCCTCCCCAAATTTTTTTATTTCAAGATTTAAAAAGAAAAAGAAACATTTTTTTAGAGGCGGCATTTTCTATTTGGAGGGTGAAGATACCCTCCCCTATAATAGTTTAAAATCTTCCAAGGACCTTTAAGAAGCTTCACTGTAAAGGAATTACGTACAGCAATTAGTGAGATCTTTTGCTACAGACAAAAAAAGCTTACTACTTATAAAATAGGATTAACAAAAGAGTTCTCAAGATTTGAACCTGGTTGACTGAAGAGAAAGGATATTGGAAATTGCATTTCATCAAAAATACTTTTTCAAATTCACGCAGACATTAAACTAGGACAATTATGTCCATAAGTAGCGTTGCATAAAAAGTCACTAAAAGTAACGAGATGTTTGTCCGTTAATGTGTACTGAACGATTTTTGAACTACTAAACTGATATAGTTCCACTTTACAATGAAACTTTTTTAGGGTAAGGAAAACTTTATAACTATTTTGGGGGAGGATACCCACAACAACCCTTGAGAAATCGCCTCCAGAAAAAAAAAATATTTTTTAGACTAAAATAACTTCATTGATTAGAGGCCTCTAGGAGCAAAGTTTATAAAGAACAATGTACCAGTGTATGGAACAAAAAATATCTATATAAATGGAAAGTAATCTATTTGTGTATGCGTATTAGATACTGCTATGCCGTACCTGTGTTTTTATTGCTCTTGTCAAATCCACAAAATGGACGGGCCATATAACCTTAATTCTAAAAAAAACTGCAACTATTAAAAAGGTGCTAGATCTTATACTTTCTATTTGAACTGTTTTTTTTATTTTTTATTGCAAAGATATTTATGATGCAAATATTTTTTAATATTAACCGGTTTTAAACTAGATTTTGCTTTCGTAGATATTTTTGGCCGCATTTCAATTGAAAAACTGATTGATTTTATTTCAATTCTTTTTACTTCCTGAATTTATATTTCATTGACGTAAATAAAATGCATAATTCTCCTTTTTTGTTTGTTTGTTATTGATTAAGTTCCAAATCTGTTAAACTATTTCTTTTCAAAAGATTATTAATGAAAACATCTTTTGAACTTTTATCAGAATTAGGAACTAGCTCTTCCAGCCGCTCGCCTTGTTAAGGAAGTCCGTTTTTTAAACTTTTTTTCGGGGATGAGGGGAGTAAATGTGCAAAAAACCTGGGAGGGAGGGGAGAACTCCTCCCCCCTCCACAGAAAAAAATACCCACATTAAGGAGTGAGGTGTTGAATAAAAAACACATATTTTATGTGAGAAATACCACAAATTTTAATGATTTTTTTTAAATAAGAACATTCAAAGAAGGATTTCTAATGTCTTGAAGGTAACAGGGGGGGAGGGGGGGGGGGGGTGTGGCAAGGCAAATGGGAAAACGTTCCGCCAAAAAACGCCGTTTCCGTGATATGGCCAACAAAAAAATTTAATTTATCTTAGGTTAATACTTTAATAGTACTTTGGTTTTTGGTCTCGTTAGTTCTTGAAAATATATTACGTTGTCGTTTATACGGCCAAGGCAATTACTGGGCTGCTTGTTACACCAGTCCCCAAAATTTTATGATAACGTTTTCTTATTCATTGGCTTATACATAACCTTGGGGAATTTTGGTTGATTTGTTTATTAAGTTGAGTGTTCGAAAGTTTCAACCACTAATTTTAAATTACAGAAAGGATAATTTTGTTATCATCATTGGGGATGAACCTCAATTTATCTGCCATTGTCTTATCCCTTTATATTCTTGCGTGTATATCTTTCCTTCAGTCTGTGATATAAAATTTTAGATTTCCGTTTGTCTGAAGGATTACCTAATTTTTGCTAAAGCTAGAACAAAAGTCCACTAATATTATGTAAATGTACCAGTAGTTTCATAATTTTCCAGAAATAGGTCGTCAATAAATTAAGAAATTTGGCGCTATAAAAGAAATAGCGTGAGGGTATACCCTCCAACCGTATTCCAATTTGTGTCCTTTTCTGGTTTAAGGCTGTTTAAATCTGACACTTTTTTCCGCTTCTAACAAAGAGCTCATAGATGCTAGTGGTAGTCACACTAATCTTATTTTATTTTATTGAGCATTATTTCCCAAATGAGAAAAACATGCAATCGGACAGAGTGTCTAAAAAATCAGCCATGTGAAGTCATAAAACTGAGGGATTATCCTTCCCTTTTTAGGAGTTTTCTTTCCCAATTCTCCTCTCATCTCCCTCATTATTATGACATCACATGGCTGATTTTTGAGACACTTTGTCCGGTTACGAAAAACATAAATATAAAACGACTTCGCTTTATAACATCAACTTTTAACAAAAAAAAAATTGTAATAAACTGTGCATTATTCACATTAAATAATATAGAATCAACTCTATCTACCAAGAGGAGACAAAATTTTAAGTACAGTATTGATCATCAAGTCTTATGTAAAGTATTGGTCATCAATACGACTCAAGAGGACTGGATCTATAATATACATGGATATTATGACAGGGGAAGATTGTCATAACATTAGGTGGCTAACATGGAACTATCGTATTGGTCAGTTCGTTCATCCTGCAGATAGGGAGGGTAAAGGGGCTGGAAGGGGGGAAACATTATTTTAGCCCGCCATGTGTTTCACTTTATTAGAGTACATTAAAATCTGGTGTAAGATCCAAGTAATAATACATCCATTGCATGAGGACTTACACACAAACACAATGGCTGCTGTTGCTTAACTGAACTTTACTCGTTATCCTCCCAATAAGAGAGTATACAGTACTGCACAAAACAACAAAGCTTTTTTTATAGCTGAAAGTTAATTTGAACAAAATATACATTTTAATAAGGCTTTGACGGTAATTAACAATCTAGAATAGTTATTTATTGCATCGCATTATAGACATTTTTCCGCGTATATCAAAATTTGGATTATAAGATTAAAACCAATTTTGTTCACCTCGCCACGAGGTCCCAAAAGCGATGTTTTAAGCAAAGCTTCTCTATAATCAAGTCTTAAAAATGTAAATATGTCCATAAACAATATTTAATCAGTTTTGCAATAAATTTCCGAACAATTTTTGTCGACTTAAATAATTTATATTCTGATTATTCAGTTCTGACACTCTACACAAGTATTAATGTTCGTTTTTACTACCGTTTCAGAGCTTCGCTTTTATGGATGTTGTCATCCTTGTTATATTATAGGATTTATAAAAATTAAACATTGTGTTTGGACATAATATAACAGAAGACACTCTGGAGGAGAAATATAAAATTGGGAATAGTTTTATTGCAATGTAGAAGGTTGTCAAGTGTAAAATAAAACAGGGAGAAAGGGGACAGTAAATTGTAATTTAAACTGGTACCCAAAGTTTTATTAGAAGGCTTAAATAACCAAATCTAAATCTTGGTTGGTAGGTTGAAACTTCAAAACATTTCCACCAATTTATTTCTATCTGCTGAGGGTGTATTTTGTCTATAATCAATGGGAACGTACAAAAATATATCGTCCATTGTCTTAACCCTTAGGATCCCTGAAAATAAAGTGTAGAAATTGGTATATGTATGTGTCCGGTGCTCAGTTTTATCGATTTCACAAGGGTGTGCATAAAATACCGCATAAGTATCATATTATCTTAGGGATCTAAAGGGATAAGACAATGGCCGATAAATTGATGTAAATCCCCAATGATAATCACAAAATTACCCCTTCTGTAAATTAAAATTAATGGTTGAAACGTTAGAATACTCAACTTTGTGAACCAACAAATCAAAATTTACTTAAGTCCCCAAAGTTGTTGAGCCAACGAATAGCAAGATGATAAAACTTTGGGGACCAGTGTAATTATTAGACCATTTTCCCCTCTATATAATCTGAAGCGGTATGCACTCAATTCCGGACAAGTATGATATTATCCTAAGTGTTGTGCACTCAATTCTGCACAAGTATCATATTATCCTAAGTGGTGTGCACTCAATTCTACACAAGTATCATATTATCCTAAGTGGTGTGCACTCAATTCTACAAAAGTATCATATTATCCTAAGTGGTGTGCACTCAATTCTACAAAAGTATCATATTATCCTTAGTGGTGTGCACTCAATTCTGCACAAGTATCATATTATCCTAAGCGATGTGCACTCAATTCCACAAAAGTATCATATTTTCTTAAAAGGTGTGCACTAAATTCAACACAAGTAACATATTATCCTAATTTTGTTTTTCATCATTGGAAAAAAGAAAACTTTACGATTAGGGAATGAGTTCCAATTAAACCAAAAACAAATTTACAAAGAATTAAAAACTAAATATTTGAAAATTTTCCAAAAACACGCAACCTTTAATTAAATTTATATTACAATAGTTTAAATTTACAAGTGTTTTGGGATAAAAGAACCGATGGCTACATCGAATCATAGAATAGCTAAATCTTTATAAATAGAGAATATATTTTGCTTTTTAACTTACATGTCATAAAATTTGTTTTTCCTAATATATTCCCCTGTCCTTAAGAGTATTTTACAGAAAAAAAACTGTCGCCGTTTGACAACTAAAGATGCGATTTATGCAGCGCTTATAGTTGCAAAAAATCCTCGCTAAATTGGGCTCGTAGATTTTCTTGAGCGCGCTTCCCGCGTTTAGACGCGCTATTCACGGTTTAGAGCAGAAAGGGCTCTTTTTATGGGGAAATTTTTAATCAGTAGTCTTTTGTTTTTAGGGAGCGCTTGGGCATTTCCAGTTTTGTTCTGTAAATTATTATTAGTGAATTTATCAGTATAACATATAAAGATGTTTTTTAATCAATAAGAAATTTATAAAATATTTTTAAAGAAAAGGATAGGAATTAAAACAATATTTTTTTTGATTTTTTAACAATAGAATAATAGCCATATCTAAAGTTTTAAAGAAATTATCGCATCACATCAATTAAAGTAGCTCACGAATGAAATAAGGGCTTACTATAATTTTACAGGAGCTTCGCTTCAAATGCGTCCGTCCGTGATTATTTCGGGAAAGAGGACTGCATATTTTTAAGAATGATAACTTATTTTTGTGAATTGATTCCTTGGACCATGAGATATAATGCTATAAGCGAATAACGTCTAATATCAAGCCTTAAAATGTATTTATGTCCATATGTGCATTCATATTTTTTACATAAATTTTGTTTAAACTTCTAAATACTGTTGTTGAATATTGATTGTGTTATTCTAGATTATTTGTTAATGTTCGTTTAATTGACTTTCTCGTATTCAATCGAATCTGGTGGATAGGAACCGGTTCTCATCCATACGAAAAAAACATGTCTAGCATCGTACTATATCCAGCTTTCTACGAATATAAAATTGTACAATCATAAGATAAAAACCAGTTTTTTTAGCCCTTGCCTTCGGCACCTCGGGGCTAAAACAGTGTTTTAATCTTATAATTGTACATTCTATATCCGCGGAAAGCTGTTTATAATACGATGCGAGAAATAACTATTCTGATCTGTTGAGCGTTATTTTAAGGATATTGTCATCTTATTTTTTTTGCAAAATTACTTAAATAGTTGTTGTACATTTTCAATCCTTATCCGTTTGCGTTTGTCTGTTCAAAGATATATTGCTTTCTGTATTATATTTTAAATTTTCCCCACTACTTATTGATGTTTTCATCCTTGTTTCTTTTATTTATTTTACTTCTGTCCAAGATTACTATTTTAAGATTAAAATTTATGATTTGTTTATATATCAGAGGTGGAATCTTTAAAAAAATAGGGTCACTGTATCGATGCCTCGCCAAAATTTTTTATGTGATTTTGGAGGGTTTAAAAAAACAATTTTGGTGATCCTAATTTTTTTTAAAGAATCCACCCGAGTTTTACAACATGAAATGAAAAGTATCCATTCAGTGTGTAGAATTTGATATAATTAACAAGGATGATAACCATCAAAAGTAGAGAAACAGATAAATAGATAAATCAAAGAAGTATTCTAAAATAGCTAGTCAATGTCATCTAATGCCGGCTAGACAATCACCGAAAAACCAATTTAATTAAAGTGTAAACCTCTTTTTAAGCAAAATCGTTTTTTTATAAATAAGCCTTCTTTCTCTTATAGCTATCTAAAAATTTTGATCTATCTCTTAGAACGGACGAAGCCACAAACAACCGGACAAACGGACAGACAAAATGAGAAGTGTTGCTGTTAATAAGACATATGAAGTGAACTGTATTGTTAATAGAGTAATCATAATTTTCCCCAGTTCTAAAGAAAAATGTATATGAATAAATGCAAAGTGTTCAATAAAGCATATTATCCGTTACTCTGTTTAAAAATTGTGTTACTTCGTTCCCAAGAAAAAGATAATTTTCTTTTTATATTTGGAGTAAAAAAATCTTTCATTTCTACTATACAAAAACTATAGATTTAGTTGTGTACACGGATTGCAAAAGTTTTGACTACTCTAACAAACCTAAATCGAGGGGGTTGCTAAGGAGAGTTTTTTTTTTTTATCGCTAGGGGTTGTGACCTATAGGTGTAAGACATTTGACAATATGCCAACGAAATAGATCTGGTATAGTCCTTTTCGTGACATCGACTCTTAAGGGGGGTTTCATCGTATTTTCACAGTAGCTTTTGATGGGTTATGTGATTGTTCCGCAGGGTTAGGCAATTGGCCCCATAGGGTTAGAGCCCTCCGAAGGCTAGAAATGGAAGAAAAATTACTGTAAACATACCAAAAGTTGATCAGGCAACAAATAAGAAAACGTTATAAAACTTTGAGGACTAGTTTTATAAACATCCCATAGTCCACTTTCTCTCTGAGATAAACGTAAAAGCTATTTAAAATTAAGATAGATAACATGAAACGGTCGGTCAGTCTGCCTTCCCCCAGATACAGGGTGGACAGAAATGGAAAGCTGGTTCAACACAATTATATGGACCCTGTAGAGGTATCAGTCATTTTTTTTATCTGTATTTAGGGTTTGTCCAATTTGAACTTTTTTGATTACAATTTTTATTTGGTACAATAAATAATGATTCCTAGGACAACAAGGTATAATTATATTGTTTTAAGCAAAGTATCTCTATAATAAAGTCCCAAGGGTAAGTCCTTGAAAAGTATTCTTATTAAGCAATTTTGCAACAACTTAATACACAATTTTGTTAGCATCTTGGTCGGACATTTTACAAAAATATTTATGCATTTATAAATGTTTCGTGATTTATCATTATTATTCGCTTTTTCTTTATTATTGCTATCAAATGAATAGCCTTTAATATTTTAAGACCGATTTGAAAACATAAAGACTAACAAACAAAATAAGCAAAGATGGATTAGCTGACGGATGGACAGACAAACCGACGAACAGACAGACATCTACTTGCCACTAATGATCATCAAACAAACATTTCTAGTGTGAAAGTTAAAAAAGAAATTTGCGAAATTCCGAATGTTGACACTGGACCCCCCCCCCCATAAAAAAAACACCTCCTCCCCCCAACAAAAAATAATATATTCAAGAGTGAATAAGTTTCAGATAATATTAGCCGTTGAAAAGGCGAATAGTTGTTTATCGCATCGTATTATAGACAGCCTTTCGCGAAAATTAAAATAAACAAAACTGGTATTAATTTTTGGATTTTATTTTAATATTCGTAGAAAATTGTCTGGTATTCGATGCTATACATGATTTTTCGGTATGGCTGAGAATGGATTCTAATCCAGCGGATAATAATCGGTTTTGAAGCTATACTGGAATATGTTTTACTATTTATTACCTGCTCTCAAGATTTTAAATGATAATGAAGGTGGGGTGGTTTTTGGTACACATTCGATGTGGGGGATTCCATCTGGAAAATTTGCAAATCTAGAAACAAAAAGTCATCACTGTTGCCATTAAAAGGATAGTCTTATCCTATGTTTACATTTATTTTAATGTAAATAAAGAAAATTTTATCACGTTTGTTATCAGTTAAAATTCAACATGTTATAAATGAACGTATATACTTTCTGGTAACGATTATAGAGTTTCTACGCTTCCTAAATCGTACCTAACTGTTATAAAAATCATCAAATAATCGATAGGATAACTCTAACATGTCTAAATGACCTAAAAGAGCTAACAGTTACGGACGGACAGATGGACATAACGACCTTAATCATGGAAAAGCTTCGGTTTTAAAAATCACAATTGATGTGGTTATATAAAAATAAAGGTTACAAAGTAGCCCTTTAAATAATCTCGCCTCATCATTAGACATACTATCAATCATTAAACAATGAGCAAATACCAGGGTGACAGGGATAGAACTATGGACTATAATTATAGCCTCATCATTAGACATACTATCAATCATTAAACAATGAGTAAATACCAGGGTGATAGGGATATAACTATGGACTATAATTATAGCCTCATCATTAGACATACTATCAATCATTAAACAATGAGTAAATACCAGGGTGATA
>LS058168.1:0-10262 GCA_900241095.1 Acartia tonsa
TGAAAATTGAACTTGAAATTTTCAAATCTAATTTTCTCAAAAAGCCCCCGCTGAAATATTTTGGTTTTACCTGGAATAATCATGGTTTTATGTCTATTTTAACCACACATAAGTCCCAGGGCTCGGCACTTACTTTTGTCTTGATTCAATTCTAGCCCACAGTGAGTTATGACAAGAAAATTAAATATTAAGATGGATAGCATAAGAAATTCACATCCCCCAAGACAGGGAAATATTCTCTGAAAATCAAATAGTAGTGCTGAGCTGACAAAGATTAAGCAAAAAGATGTAATCTAATCATAAAAAAAATTAATTGGATGTCTATTTGTGAAGCAAAGGATTACGGTAACCATTAAACCAATTTGGTTCCCCATTATGGTAAAGTTCGAGGAAAGGTTTATAATTGGGGATGGGGTTGGGGGTGGTAGACAATAACACCGACCTTCCAGGAAAAATATACCCTAGAAATAATTACCTTCCTCCAAATTATTAAAACTAAGAAAAAAAAGACTTTGAAGATATATAATTGTTTTTCATAATAAAAGTCCACATCCCTCATCACTTTCTTTATCACATCATAATAATTTAAATAAGTGATGTAAGAGTGAAAATGAACATGGACATGTATTCATTCAATATAATTCTATAATGTTTTTCTTGTGACAATATAGTACATTATTCATTTGAGTAAAACAATAGAGGGAGAAGGGGTGAAATAAAAATGTCCCCTTCCCGAGGACCCTGTGCCGAATTTCAATTGGATCCTTGAAAATCAACCAATAGCTTCAGGAACACAGCCAAGTCGCTACAAAACAGCAGAAATCAATTTGCTAGCAAAGATCCCCAATAGGGGGATCCAGGTAGTTGTATGCTTATACATCTAATTTTATATATTTATTCATGATTCATGGGAGGTATATAAAAATTAAGTGTGATAGTAAAACCTCCATAGAGCCCTCCTCAAAACCTTTCCTTTCCCAAACATCTTTATCCCATCCCCTCCCCTCCTACTGGATGAACAGACTGACCAATAAGTGATTTCCATGTTAGCAACCTAAATTGACGACACTTTTTCCCCTGTCATAATATCCACGTATATTCTACATCCTTTTATTGTTGCCAATGAATGTGAAAAGTTGAAATAGTTGAAAAATTTTCACTGTCGCTGAATTTTTATGAAAAATTTGTAAAATTATTCGGATTGGCAATATTTAAAAGATAGTTTAACTAAATTTAAGAAATTATCAGGCTTTTATGAGGTGTTTGAACTAGATTCTTGTTAAATTTTTGGTGCTGTCACTCAACCCAGAATTTTGAAACTCTACCCCCTTCTCACTTTATTTTCAGTTTTTCGATGAGACTATATTCCTGTGGGGGGTTTTCTAATATATACCTAACTCAAAATGAGCTTCCTTTTTTTCTGTGACTGATTATTTACATACCCCAGTAAAATATAAAAAAATGTAAACCTCTTATAAAATAAAAATAAATTTATTGGAGCCGAGGAATAAATCCCCCCCTTCCATTTTTTTTCAAAAAGAGGGATTCTGTGCTTTACTAAAGACTTCGAGGGAAACTGCCGACTTATTTCCTAACCTTTATAATTGAATAATAATATTAGTTTTGATAATATCACAGATGATTTCACACTAAATATTCATGCAAAATTATTCACTAAATTCGTTCTTAAAGCGAAGCTCTTCTATTATTAGGGTCTGTCCGTCTGTCTTCAAATTTGGCATAGTGATTCCTGTTGTAGTTAGGTAATATTTAGAAAGCAATGTATTTAAGCAGTTTTGTAACAAATTTACTTACAGTTTTTTTATATTCTACATACTTATTTTGTTCTTACACACTCTACAAGTGTTAATGCTCGCTTGTCCTAGCATTTCAAAGCTTCGCTTTTTATGGATGTTGTCATCCTTGATACTCTGTAATTTGTACTAGTGGCATTTTAGCGAAGGAGGGGGGGTTATATATCGACCCTCAACTTTCAATGTTTGGATAATACTTTTTTTTCTTGGGCCTATTTCCCTTGGAAGTGTGGAGGTACTTTCCTACAAAACAGTTATAAACCTTAAAAGGATGAGAAGCTTCACTGTAAAGGAAATCTATATTATTTCAGCGATTAACAAGATCTTACGTTACAGACAGACACCATGTTACTTATTTATGATGAATAAAGCTTAAAGAAGTAATTAAATAGTCTAAAACCATCTATTTTTATTTTGATTCATTAAAAAATAATGTTAGGATTCAGGAATATTTTCTTGTCAATTCAATAGTTTATAATGTCGTCTGTTTAAATTAAATAATTGACTAATATTTATATTTTTTGAACATTTTTTGTTTTCTCAAGTTTTATATATGTTTCAGGAAGGGTTTATTTAAAAACATGAAAAAAAAATATTTTAGTGTTTATTTGCCATTGTACTTTTTAACTTGCATACACTCTCGGACAGCTAGGTAACTATCATCGTTTATAAAGCTTCATTTTAAAAATATTATCTCTTTTTTTCCAGGAAGGACACTCCCAATTAATCTTTATGAATAAAAGATACTTAACTTTTCACGAATATTGAGGGATAAGGCAATGAAAATAAATTGATAAACTAAATTTTAATTTAATAATTGGGAACTGTTTGTTTGTACGGAGTTCTAATTACTCAAGTGTAGGCAACAAATTATATAACTTTGGATATCTGTACGATTTAAAGCTCAATGTCCCATCCCCTTCAATAACTTGAAATTAAACTCATTCATGCAGTTTAAGTAGCGAAGCTACTAAATACAAGTCTCAAGCAAGTTTTATGATCAAGCAAAAATTTGTATTTTTATATTGTTAACATAAATATGCTGACAAAGGTCGTGCAGCTAAAGAGTTGGTTGTCTGTTGGTGTTACCTAACTTGATACTGTTGATGCGATTGAGCGCGTTACATTGCAATTCAAACGCAGATTAATATATGATGGCATGGAGAGAACTTGTACCCGAAGCGTCACCTAGCCTCAAAGAGGTCTTAAGGCATGTCAATGTTCTTTACGTTCATTTAAAATATACTCTAATAGTAGTAATTTTAGTAGTTTCGCTACTAAAAATGATTGCAGTAGCATGTATAAAATTTAATATTAAAGTTTCTAGAAGATCAGTAGGTCATTTTAGTAGACATACATAAACATTAAACATTATAATAGAAATAATCATATTAGAAAGCTGATAAAAATATCAAATATCTATGTACCATATTGAAAAAAAAAGAGAGAATATCTTGATTCCTAGACGCCTCTAGAAGCACTTTAGAGAACGGGGGAGGGGGGAGTTGACCCTCCACTTTTCATTTGTAAGAAAAAACCCGTAAAGAGTATTTTTTAGGGAAATTTTCTGGAAAGTTGGATATGACTTTCAGAGGCAGTATTTTCTTAGACTGAAACATTTGTGTTTTGTTGTAAGTTAACCTTAAATGGATATTATAATCAATGATTTCAATATTAGTAGTTGTAACGTTTGAACACTCAACTTAATTAACTATTTAACAATAAAAATTCAAAAGTCCCCAAAGTTGTTTAGCCAACGAATACGAAAACGGTAATACAAGATTTTTGGGACTAGTGTAATAAACAGCCCAGTATCTTCTCTCTCTGTATACTTTCTAATTAACTCTGTTATTATATGTTGGTCTAAAAAGCAAGCATTATCTAATCATAACAAAATATAATGGAGTTGCATAGATAGCTGAACGCCCTAATATGTCTATCTACTTTATAATTTACTAAGGGCCTCTAGGGGCAATTAAGGTGGGGGATTCAATTCCCACCTTGAATTTTTAAAAGAATTCTTGGGGTGATTTCTCTTGGGTAGGTGATGGTAACCTCCCCAAAAATAATTATAAATATTCCTAGGACCAATGAGAAGCCACCCTTTAAGGAGAAACATATTGGTTCAGCGGTTAGTAAGATCCTTTGGGAACTCCAGGAACTATCGTTCTACTGTTTTCAGGAGAGTTCATCAAAAATCAGGGCAGGTTTTAGGCTATTTAATAGCGGGGCACTACCCACATAAATGAATTTAGCCAATACCCTAGAAGTGTTCTTGTATGTTTTAAATTAATTAATAGATTTAATCCTTCATTATTCAGATATCTATGTATATGAAATCTATCAAAAATATTACCCTTTGTGTTTTTGTTAGTTTTCTCTTACCCTACCCTACCTAATTTTTTCATAGTGTTCCTACTTTTCAACAGAGTTGGAGCTTACTTCAGCATTAAAGTAAAACAATAGAGGTTCAGGGTTTATCGCGATTAACGATTAAATCAAAAAGGCTCTTTACTTTAAATGATAATTCTTTATCATGATTATTTGAGCCTTTTTTATTAGTTTTGATAAAGTAACTTAACTTGCATTTTAAAGCTTTTTTCCTGTTTAAGTAGGTAATGAGATGCAATTCTTATAGCTGTATATCCCAGACAACTACCTGGCCAAAGTGGTGTAGACTATTTTCGTCTGCTAGCAAATTACTTAATGTTCTTTTGTAGGAATTTGGCTGTGTTTATATTTCTGACGCTATTAGCTGATTTCAAAGACCCAATAAAAATCGGAACAGGGTCCTCGCCCTGTAGGCAATAGTACATATACTCCCATCTTTTCTTTTACTTTAATATTTTATTAATTATCTATAAATTTGTTGGTATCGTATGGACACTTAATCTTGGACAGATTTCATGATTAGGTATTAGATAGGTATTCCTTCAAACTAACCAAAAGCATAAAATCTTAGAAATGCTCAATCTGAAACTGCTTATAGAACCTATAAAAATGACGTCCTACAATTCAAATGAGCAAGAACATGCAAGTATACAATTTGATTGATCAATGGTAAAATGTATACTGACCTATCATTTGTCATTTGAAATGTATGACTTTTTTATGGCCACTACAAGCTGCTTCGCTCAACCTTGGTGTTAAAGAGCAGGTTTTTTGCTATTTTATATTAGGATAGGTAAACCTTCCTTAGGCTATTGCACCTGCATATATTTTACCCATCTCCAAAATAAATTTCAATAAAACAATTTTTTAGGGGAAGTGGGGGGTTTTAAGTTAGAAACCTATCTGGTTCTACTAATGATATGTCAAACGCGTGACACCAAAATTCATATTCTTAGCTTGTTATTGTTATTAGCGTATATATAGCAACACCTTATAAGAGAACATTTCATGACAAAAATAATTTTGTCTAGAACTACACACACACACACACACATACATACGATCTCACCCATTATTATATTGTACAAAGTTATTTAAACTAATTTTTTAAATCAAATATTAAATAAATAATCTCTAATCCAAAGTGTCTTTAAAAGAAGTCGATCTAACAGCTGAAAGACTGATACAAGTAGACCCAATACCCCAAATAGCAATGGAATACTTTCAAAATTTTAATCTACCTAAAATGTCTACAGCTTTTTAGTTATTGAAGCTGAAACGTCAAATTTGGGGTGTTTTGGGTCTACTTGTGGCAGTCTTTCTGTATACCAGATTGTTGAGATTCTTTGCTTATATTGTTAACTGATCATTCTAGGAATCGTCATTTCACAATGTCGTAAAAAGTGATGTTTAAAATATCTACAAAATTAACATGTTTAAAATGGTTCTGCAGACTTTTTGGAAAATATGGTTGCTACACTTTCTGAAGGACGAACGGACCTAATGAAGCCTATCTGCAGCCAAACTACTACGGACAAACAATGTAGCGAAAAGCTACTCTATAATTCACGTTGTCTGTCCGTCCGACTGAAGTCAGTCCATAACGCTAGATGGCAAATGTGATTTTCTCGGCTGTTAAATAGATTCACTTAGCAAATTAAACAACATTTAGCTTACAACTACAATTTGGTACGTAAATTTCTGTGCTTTGATTGTTATGGATGTTGTCATCCTTGTTGCTTTGTATCTCATTGTTAGACATTGTCTCAAAATATTGATAAAGTCTGATAAAAAATAATAGCCTTGTGATTTTATAAACTATCAATAATAGCTTTTAAAAAGTTTACAGATAATACAAAGTTAAAGGGTGTTGCTCTGTCAGTTTATTTGTCTGTCTAAATATAAGAGACGTCCCGGGGGGGGGGGGTGGGTCATACCTCCTGATGCAAATTTTGTTATCTTCCCCCTAAAAATATAAAAGCTTGGACGTCCTTGCTATACATATATCTTTCATTTGATTTATCTGTCTGTTTGTCTGCCTATCCGTCTTTCTTTCTGATTTTCTATTTGTCAGTCTTTTTTTCTATCTGATTTTATGTTTGTCTGTATAAACATCTGTCTATCCATCTGTTTGTCCAGGCCAAGTATCCTATTTGTCATTTGTATATGTCAATCAAGATCTCACAAACGGCTTTCTCCACCGCCCCAAAATCAAAAAAAGACCCCCCATAATAAATTTTTGTTGGTAAATGGCAATAATAAATAATCACTAAACCTTTCTAAATTTTTACATTTATTGCGTCTGTTTTTTACCTACAGTCAAAGGCTAATTATACAAAGTTGCAGCTGCGCTATTTAGGAACATAATCGTCCTTTGTTAAAGTTTTATTTTAAAGTTTTTTATAAAGACATGGACAATCGATATATTATTACTTGGATGTTGCACCAGATTTTTATGTACCCTGATAAAGTGATACTAGCAGCCGTATACAATAACGATGGAGATTTCCCTTACCTATGAGGTTGTTTTATATATTTTCATTTTGTTCGTTCGTCAAACTTTTTTCAATTTGTTGTTTGTCAACCTTATTTTTCTAAAACGTGTCTCTAATAACGGACTGAATTATTTTAAAAGGGCTGAGAAAATAGTTATTCAAAGTATTTAAGATAAAAATCTCAACTCATTACAAAGGCATCACTTCTAATGGGTGTGCAATTACCTCTGCATATTAGGGGATATGACAATGGCCTATAAATAGATGTTCATCCCCAATGATGATACACTAAATTACCCAATCTGTGGATTACAATTAGTGATTGAAACGCTTGGACACTCGACTTAATTAACCAACCAATCAAAATTCATGAATAGTCCCCAAAGTTCTTAAGCCAACAAATAGAAACAACATGTGTGGAAGTATATACTCACCTCACTATTAATGGGTGTTCTTTCAGTCCAACAAATTATTGTACAGATGTTGTACAACTAGGGGTTTTTACGTTAGTCTGTAAGTTAAAGATATTTTAGACTTGATGTAAAATCACTTCCTCCACTGAAGAAAAATCGTAAGATAGGATCAAATTTAAAACTAAAGTTTTAGGTTTTACATTTTAAAATTTGTTAGATTATGAAAACATATCCTAATGATCCTTTTAAAGGTTCTAATTTTTACATTTTAAAAATTTGTATCTTTCTTTGTATTTTAAAAAGTAAAACTATTTTACAAATATTATAGTGTGATTTCAAAGACCCTATACAAAATCTGGACAGGGACCCTGGCCAGTGGACAGGGTTACTTATAGCTTAAATGCACCCTCTATTCTTTTAATTTAATAACTTATCATCTTTCCTGCCTCATTTTCTTTTCTAAAAATTTAAACTTTCAAAGTTTGTTGTCTTAGTTTTTCTTATGACATAATTATCGTTGTTATCCTATTTTATAAAGTATTAAGCGTTTCTTGACTGTTGCGAAGGATCTCGCCAACCCCTGAACCCCTTTACAGTGAAGCTTCATATATGTCCAGGGAAGGTTTTTAAACTATTTAGGGGAAGGGTATCTCCACCCTTTCAATAAAAATAACTCTCCCCATTTTTGTTCCTTTTCTTTTCAAAACTTAAATTGAAAATAGGTGGGTCGACTTTTCCCCCTTCCACCTTAAGTGCCCCTAGAGGTCCTAGGGGCGTAGCTACTAGTTTATTAATAATCTACAATACCATTCATCTATATAATTAAATTGTTTAAGGACTTTCAAGGATAAGTAACAGAATTACGAATTACAGAATTGAAGACCAGTATGTATATACCCTGAGAAGCAGAACCTTGTAGGTCTAGCAGTTACTGAGTTTCAGACAGATGGACAGATATTGTTCTTCTTTGTATCATAGTGTTATCCATCTGTCCATTCTATTCGTAAGAGATAGCTGCAACCTTATTTTATGTTCTGTTAATTTAAACTTTATAATATTGATATATCTCATCGTATTATAGACAGGTAAATTGTACATGATTTTTCACTATAGTTGAGAACTGGTTCTAATCCTGCGGATTCTAATCAGTTTAGAAGCCATACAATTTTATGTGTATAAAACTTTTAATTTATTAATTAAATGTTTTTTTTCCAATAAATGACCCAATCCTTAAAAATTAGAAACTTTAATTGATGATTGACAAGGTTGCATACTTGGGACAAGGTTTTTATCAATCAAGACCATGTATAGACCTTAATCAAACTACTTTTTTTACGCACGTGTCATATAGGTTGGATCCTAAAAAAATTACTTGAGTTTTTCTGGTGTTCTATAAGGTTATTTTAGAAACATGACTTTTTACACTTAAACAATTTAGGTTGGATTCTTAATTTTTTTATTTCAAGTTTTCATCATTCATGTATAGATTTTAATAAAACTACTTTTTTTACCCATGTGTCCTATAGGTCGGATCCTTAAAAATTAATCTGTTTTCTGGTGTTTGAAAAGGTTTTATATTTGTAACGGTGTTATTTACTCTTGTGAGATTTAGGGTGGACCATTAAAAGTGTTTAACAAGTAATTTTAACAATCTATAATACAAAGTAGAACAATGTCTGTCCGTCTGTCTGTCCCTTAAGATCTCGGTAACCACTGAACCGATCGAATTCTACTCTTCAGGGAATATATCTACTGGCCCTGTTGTGGTTTTAGGCTATTTTCTTGGGGGGTGGGACACCCCCAACCCCCAAAAAAAACAAAAAAATCCCAAAACCCATTTTTTTAGGTAGGCTGTAGCACTACTAGGCAGCAGCTTGTAGCAGTGCCTATTTTTTTAAAACAAATTCTATATAGGAGGGTTGACTTCCCCTTAACACATAGGGCGAAGTATAATATATAGGACTAAATTAAATGATTTTTTATCTGCATATAATATAGTTTTTAAAGGTTGTGTTTTCTGGTGTTTGCAAGGAGTTATATAGGAAGGATTCTCATCTAATCAGTTTTTACATTATATTTTAGCATTTGATAAGGATTTATATCTCAGAGTTTGATTCTTAATAATGATTAGGATACAAATTTTACACAGTTGACAATGCCCTTTTTCCTATCTATTTATTATTTTGTTCTGTATTGAACTTTATCCTTTGTTTGGAATTGAAAATGCATCTTTTTAAATTCATTTTAATTTCTTTTGCATTGACTCATTGCAACTATTTAGAAGAAATCTAAAATGTTAAAAAGTTTAAGTATTGGACTACCAGGGTTACAGTACAGATTGCGAATAAGAAATTAATCTGGTAATCAAATAATGAGAAATCTTAATTTTATATACAATAAATCTATCCTAATACATCTTATTATCTAGTTTTTATCTTAAAAATATGACAGGTTATCTGATCAGACAGTTTTTGTTGCTGAAATGATTGCCTACTGCTTATTTTATTAGGCAAAAGAATTATATACCTGTCTGTCAGTTTTTTTTGTCATCTAAGACCTCTAAAACAGTTAAAATTCTAGGTTTGTTTTACAAGTTAAATTTTACAGAAAACTTGAGCCTTTAATATTTTATTGAGCAAAGACGATCAAGCTTTCTTTTAAAGATTATTTTTTAAAACTTGAGTTTGTAGTCCTGGATATAAATGTTCTAAACGGCATTTATTTAAATGTCTTATCATATCTTTAATTATTATATGGTTAAAATAAAAAGTCAGATTATGTTATGGATAGTCCCGCAGTGTTAGGGTCACTTGCTTACTCCTCTTATACTATACCTATATGAGCGATTACTTTATCTGTTTTTTACCTTATGAATCATTTTTGACAGATTTTTTATAAAACGGTTTGCTTTATTGCATCAAGATCCATGACAGATCTATATAGGAAATAAATGTCTATAAATGAGCTCAAATCTTCAAATAGTAGAAAGTTTAATACTCATAGTGATCCAAGAATTCATAATAAACTTATTGACCAGAACAATAAGACCCATTATTTTACTCTATATAGAATAAATTCATTTTTTTATTTCATGTTGCTATTTGAATTATATTAAAGTATTAAATTTCTATTCATAAAATAGAAAATTT
>LS058169.1:0-10262 GCA_900241095.1 Acartia tonsa
AAAATACCATAAAATCAAGGCATTATTCCTGGATATTTTTGTTAATAGGACGTTTTTGGTTGATCAGTGTAGTGAAATGTGATTAGAAAATGTTAAGATTTGATAATCAGATGAGAAATATTTACGTTCACACTCCCTTTAAATGCTATTTAGCGAATAGTCCACTATTGGACTCTAGGGATACTTGAATGAAGTTGGGGGGATTGGGGGATTCAACCTTCTATCCTTTTTGAAAATGAAAAAGTAGGCGTTTGGTATTTTTGCCAGGGGTGATTTATCTGGGATGATGGAGGTACTCTTCCACAAAATAGTTATAAATTTTACCTGGACCAATGAGAAGCTATATTCGGTTATTGAGATCCTTTGGCACACACACACAGAAAGACAGAAGGACTTTCTGTTACTCCTAGATAAAGATTGTTTAAAACTTTACTTATATCTTAGAAAATTCCGTGTTAGTTTGAGCTCCAAGACCCCAAATCCATTGCCAATCAGAAATAAGGGTCTCACCCTCGCTGTTAAGTAAGTTATGCTTAATTTTAAGTAATAGGACGTATGATAGTCTAAAGGCCTGGCTGCTCAGAAACTTCAAATCCTCAATGTAAATTAAGTCAACTTTAAATAAATAGTAACTGAAAGGATAGCCTAAGAAATTTTATTGAATTTTGCACATTTTCTTTCTAGTTAGTCAAAGCTGAAATTAGATGGTCAGAACTAGTTTACGTCAAACGTAGTGGATGAGCTCCTAGCATAGGGTCTCTTTATCTAATGGGAAATGGGTGGGGCAATCAACCATCCCAAAACCTGAATTAAATCTTAAAATAGAAGCGTGACTGTAAAGGAGAACCATATCATTCCAGTGGTTAGCGATATTTTAAACTACAGATACACAGACAGAGATATGGACATCGTTTTTCATAATTTACATTCTATTATTTTCAGGGGAGATTGTTTGTTTCTAAATATGGAGAAATATGTGGAATAAAATATTGGAATCATCACGAAACCTTGCAATAATTTTCCAGTTTTTTTTGCTTCTTGATTTTATATGATTAATAAAGATTAATTTTGATATCTAAGTTTAGTTTATTTATATTTCTTACAGAGGATTTTTATATTTTGGGGTAGCTAGACGAACTATTGAGGACGTTAAACCAGAATATTTTTATTATATGTACCTCTTTTGCTAATGAAATGTATGTTTACGCAGCCAAACCAGCCCTTTGATTGCACGAATGTTGCTTGACAGACCTAACTGTTCTTGACAATGAGTTGTGCTTGGTTTTATCAATGCATTCTGAATATGTTGCGCACTTGACATAGCAGTAACATGAACCATTTTAATGTCTTTAGTATTACACGGTGTTCCTTTAACTGCAGCAGAAACTAATTCTTTCCAATTAGATTTCGAGTCATGTAAAGGAAACGAAGTTGCGGGGTTCGTCGTATTTTCTCAGTAGCTTTCCTCCTATTTCTAGTCCCTGCGGGGGGCTCTTACCCTGCGGGGCCTATTTTCTAACTCTGCAGGGCAATCATTAACATTTACTTAATCTAACCTAACCTAAAATAACCTCTGAAAAGCTACTGTGAAAATACGACGAAACTCGCAACTTCGTTTCCTTCACACGACCCAAAATTTCTATTATCTTATTGAATTTGTTTCAACTTAATTTGAAGAGGTTATAATTAAATTTGTTTACCTTTCCTCATACCTGTGTGTGTTAAAATTGTAAATTGTATTTTTACAGACATAACCTATGAACATTTAGAAAAAAGGATTGGAATAAGTTCTCTGAAGAATAAATAAATATTTCTTATTTATTGACTTTACTACAAGGGTTAAGACAGTTGGCGATTAATTTATGTATCAAGTAAGACTGAGTTACCCTTCATGGAGATTAAAAATTTTGGTGGTGACGTTTGGTACCAACCAATCAATTTTATAAACATTGGGTAACAGTATAAAATTTTAAGTCAAACACCCATCCTTCCTGGCTATTTGTTATAGAATAAATGACATTGAATTAAAGCTTTTGAATTTAAGAATGGCCTATAATAATGAATGTATTATTACTTGAATATTATACAAGATTTTCATTTTCTCTAATAAAGGGAAACTCCCAGCGGGCTAAAATAGCGATAACCCCAATCTTATCCCCTCGTACTGGATGAACGAACTGACGTAATATCCACGCATATTTTATATCCATTTTTGTAATTAACTAACTTTAGTCTTACTGTGACTCTGTTTTGTTGTCACATAATAAAACATGTCTCTGTCACAAGCAAACCTAACCTGGTAAACATGTGAACCATAAAAGTCCGCAAATCTTTGTCTACGCCATCCTAAACAAATCAGAGATAGAGAGGGGACAATGTGCTGTTATTTTTATAATAAAGTTATCAAATACCTTGACAAAATAAATTTGGGGTCCCTAAATGAATTTTGATTGATTGATTATTACGTTGAGTTGCTATACTTTTCAACCACTAATTGTAATCTAAAGAAGGGGAAATTTATGCATTAACATTAAGGATGTACATTGATTTATCTGCTATTGTCTTATCCCTTTAAATCCATGAAAAAAAAATTAGAGCGTAAATGTCAACCTTTGTACCGAAGCACAGGGATATGGAGATACGACAAGTGAAACTAAATTTATCTTCTCCTTTCAGTTTAAAGTAAGAAAAATTCTTCCATTGATAGTTAATTAAGATTTACCAAGACTATAAAAAGGATTTACAAATATATTTCGCAATTTAATTTCCTACTAAAAATTATTATTCAAAAGTATAAGTTCAATATTTAGATTTACTAACCTCATTTTCTTTGTTTATCAATTGAGATCTTGTGAATTCTTTACCTGATTGGGTTCTCCATTTTAAGAAAGCTTCATATAGTATACGGGATTATCTTCAACTATTTTTATTTACCTCCTTTCCCTTGAAACTATTGGCGATCCTGCTAATAATTTTGATTTTGTTAGGGCATCTCTTTCATAAATCATTTTATTCCTGATAAACTTGAGCGGTAATATACAGGGAAATAAGAATGATTAGCTTTAATGCTTGGAATGATAGCAAAACAACCAGGGATCGAAAGGGATAAGACAATGGCCGATAAATTGATATATAATCCTAATAGTGATGAACAAAATTACCCCTTCTGTAGATCACAATAATTGGTTAAAACGTTTGGACACTCATTGGCTCAATTTTCAAGATTTTTTATCCGTTTATTCGTGAACTATTTGCGAACACGTTAAACGTTCAACTTTTTGTCATATAAGGTCTTTTTACCACACCAAGTCATAGTTCCAGTAGAAATGCAACTAAACAAGATTCAGCAAAATAAAGCTATTACAGCCCTTATGGGAGCTCTAGTTTGTTGGGTGGCTAGCCTAACCTAACTAAAATATACATTCACTTTCAAATTGATGATGTGCACAGGGTTTTGCCATGTGGTTATGACACTTGTAGGGGTAAAAAGGATAGATAGGCTTTTCCAATATAAAATTTTTAGTGAGTGTTGACACCACAGAAACATATACTAAACCCAAATTTCCCATTGATTATAGATGAAATTCCAAGTGGGTTAAATATAATCATTTAAGATGCTTTACTTCTAGCAACTATTTGCTCTTTTTCGATGAGAAATTTAATACATAAACATATCCTAAAACCATCCAAACACTTGAAATTAAATAACTTAAAAGTAAAACCATTTTGAAGATTCACTAAAATGAAGAACTTAATCGGTTCAGAAAAAGAAAAATTGACGATTCCATGTAGCCTTTGTTTTATACAAGCGCTGAATAATTTATTTTGATCCAATGAACAATTTCTTATAAAAACCTATATCTTGGATATATGGAATCTCAATCAATGAGAATGGTTATACATAGATGACACTTTAAACAATAAAGTGCTATTCCTATCATTAGAAAATACTACTAAAAACCTATATCTTCCATTTACTGTACACCTATCCATATTTCAGATTATGAATGACACTTGAAAAGCTAAAGTGTGTGTCATTGAAATGATTAAAAATTGGCACCACCAGGGAAGGGGGATATACTTTTTATAAAACAAATATTAACATTCTTAATAACTAACTAACTTCCACATTACATAAAAATAAATGCGTACACAGTAATGGGGTTTGGACTGGTGTTATACGCAAAGCGTTTTTTTAACTTTCAACCCCCTTCCCTTTTAAAATACAAAATTTATTGAGATTTATTATAAATTATTTTAGTAATACTTTTCCTTTCTGAACATTTTTTCTCAATGTGCCAAGTTGAGCAACCTTCCCCACCCCCCTCACACCTTATTTTAAAAATTTCAAAAAAGGAAAGAGGGTAGCTCATTGTGTGTTTGTTTTTACTCTAGGTCGGGTTAGGTTAGGTTATAATGGCTAAAGGGTAGCCCACAAGGTTAAATAAAAATAAAAAATAAATCACCCCCCCTCCCCCCAATCCCAATTTATCTATGCTTGATTAGCACTTTGAGAGTAAGAAACACTTTTTTCATAGGATACATCTCCAAAAAAACACACACACACACAAGAAACATACATACATAGACAAATACATGAAAATCGCAACTGCCAAAATAGATTTGCACAAGGTCTTTTAACGGGGAAAAGTGTAAGTATTCGAGAGAATATAAATTGTAATCATATATCTTCATTATTTTATCAATTTTGTAAATATTATATATTCAGTTTCTTTCATTTTTTGTGTGATTTTTCGACATAATTAGCCAGTTATATTAGCTTTGCCCCAAGAGGTGATTAAAAAAAAAATTTAGGCAAAATTCGTAAAAGGACCAAGGAAATCTTTTGTAAATTCTTTTTAAAAAAAATGGGGGGAGATTTTTTGTTTTTGGGGGGGTTGGGGGTGTCCCATCCTCCAAGAAAAAGCTTAAAACCACCACAAGACCAATAGGTATATATCCTGAAGAGTAGAATCCGATCGGTTCAGTGGTTACCAAGATCTTAAGGGACAGACGGACAGACAGACAGACAGACATCAGTCTACTTTGTATTATAGATAGTATGTGGACTTTCTATCGTTATTGGATAGAAAATCGAAAATTGTAATAGCAATATTTCATTTACAAAAATAATAATTCATCGCATCGTATTATAGACAGCTTTCCATATGATAATAGCTAAAAAATTATAAGATTAAAACCAGTTTGTGATTGTACATTTGTATATCTGTAGAAAACTAGATATAATACGATGCTATACATAATTTTTCAGTATTTCTGAGAACCGGTATAATCCGGCAGATTTTAATCAGCTTCTAAGTTAAATTGGGAAGGTTTATAACTATTTAGGGGGAGGATACCACCACCCTCCCAAAAGAATCTCACCCCCATTTTTTTCCATTTAATTTTTTAACTAAAGTTGAGAAGGGGGATAACCTTCCCCCCCCCCCAAAAAAAAAGAACACAAAACAAGTTGAAAATGTATAATATATATAAATATACACTTAATTGAAATAATTGTGATCATTAAAACTAATGCAAATATCTTTTGATGCAGGAAACAAGAACAATTGTTTTTTTATTAAAGACAGCCAAATATGCAATTAACATTTCAATATATAGGATAGAATAATTTTTTATAATAAATAAATATTCTTAAAATTGTAAATAATTTATACTGGTAAATCACAATTCATGATTAAAATCATTGACTTTCACTAATGTCCGGCCAAACAGATTTTCAATATTCAAAGATAGCTGCTCTACTGATACTAAATAGTACGTGATAATTATACAATTTTGAATAAAATGCGCACTTAATATATTCAATGATGTTGCAAAAAGTGTTGCAAAGGTTTGGTAGCAAATCTACTATTTCATTTTTTTATGTAAATATGTCTGCTTAGAAGAAGGTTCCTTCTATCCTTCCTATGATTCAGATTGATAAGCTATATCTGTCTTATGTTACACACAACTACAAGATAGATACTTTGACTTAATGATTAAACTTATAAGCTTTGCCACTTATGGATGTTGTAATTCTTGTTTATATAATTTTTTAACAATTATTCATAATGATAATAACTTTGTATATTCTATGAAAAGAAAATAATTCAATACAAATTAATATAATTTAATGTATGGTTGTTATTCAAATTTTTTTTTAATTGTGTTTAACTATTCTTATCCAGCCATAGCCAGTAACTACTGAACCAATTAGACTCTATTCTTTTGTCCTGGTCATGCAGTGGTTTTAGCTTATTTTCTTTGGGAATATTTGACGTTTTAAACTTGTGCCACCACCTGTCGAATACTTAAACTGAGAAGAATCTTAAAGGTTGCTAGGAAATCAAGATCTACCAGAGCTGGATCTTAATATCACAGATCTGCCCAAGCCACTAAGCGGCTCGCCTATGAGTCACCAGCAACAATCTTATTGTAATGCCACTGAGCTGGAAAGTGATCCATATTTTAAATTTTTTCAATTAATTTTCATATTTTATCGCAAAACTATTGTGAAAACATTTTTATAATTATTAATTAAATAAATTTTATATTGTAATGTATGAAATACCGCACCAACACAATCAAAGTTTTAAAATTTATAAAAAGTTTATTGAGTGTCACTAGCGATCTGGCCACACTGAGCCGTAAATCTTTTAAAGATCATTGTTTTTTTTAGCAGTAGCTGTAGCTCACCTCAAGGCAGATCTGTCTTGGCTCACCACTAAATGATTTAAAGATCCAGCTCAGCAGTTAAGGTCTTTTGATTTCAAGTAGGCCGTTAACAGCATTAATCAGCATCAATAAAGAAACCCTACTAAAAATTCTAAGAGCATATGGTATCCCAGAGGAAAAGACATTTTTATCAATGTACTAAAGCACAATCACTTACATCAGAAGGAATGACTGAACCATTCCATATTCTTCAGGATGACACCCTTACCCTATGCCTCTTTATTATTATTGTTGACTACTGCAAAAAACTAAGAATGGATAAACCTAGATACTGTTTTAACAATCATGCCATGGCACCTTAGTGCAAGAATCAATGTTTCTGAGTCAGAAAAGCTTGAGCTTGGATTGCCTGTCATAAGCTCAAAAAGATCTGGAAGTCTAATTTGATAAAAGAAATTTAATTCAGACTTTATTTAGAACATGACCAAAAAACTTGATAATGTTTTAGATGGTTGATTAGAATGGCCCTAAATGTCAACCAATACAGAGACAGGATCTTTAATTATGAACTGTAGGGAAACCTGCTGTGGAAGCTAGTCATGAGAGTGGAGCAGAGGGTAGCCAAAGATAACCTTAGTCAATATCTGATGTTAGACATAGGGTTGGAGTCATAAAGAAAGCTGGAAAACCTAATGCTGGATAGAGATGGCTGGTGAAACTTCATTCATGATCTGAAGGGAAAAGACCCATCTTAAGTCAAGTAAGTTAAATTCAATATTCAAGGGAAACAAAAAACTGTTTTAATGCACATTTTAAATCTACTTTAAATATTGACAATAAAAATTATTGGACTTATTCCTTATACTTGATAATTCTCTGCAAGTTAAAAAGAATAAAATATATTATTCTGGCAACCTTTTTCTGTGCTTTGTTTACTGTTGGCCTTGAATAATAAATAGTTCACTTTGAACTAGAGAATAGGAAGGATCACTATCATTATTTGCAAAATGAAAAACCTAGAAATATTTCCTAGAGTAACCATTCAAATAGTTTTGCTTTGTCTGTTTATATTTCAAATGCAGAATTCACTGTGGAAATACCTGAGTAAGCCAATAGTGCAACAGACTTCAAAAACGTCTTTGGATGATATTGAGAAACCAATTATCTATGTTTGTCAAGATAATCAGTTTCAATACTCAGAATCTCCAAAATATGGATACAAGTATAGGACAAAGTTTATCTCAGGAAACATTGGAAATGGTACACTTTCATGGAAGGGTAAACATGGAAACTTGACCTTTAGGGAATTGCATAAGCGCCTTTATCAATACAACTACACCAATCCGAATTTAATTGTCTGGGAATATGTGAATAAAACTTGGTTTGAAGAGAGCAGTGAGCTAGAATTAGAGTACATTTCTGCCTATGGATTTTGCATTAAACTAAAGAAAGATTATGTACCTCATATTGCCATTGATGGTGAAAAAGATCTAACATTATTTATTGCAGATCCATCCACATCAAACAAACTAAAAATATCTTACATAGGCAATGGAATAGTTAGCTTGAGACAAAATCATGACAGTACCTATAGATATTACACCTACCGTATAGATATCACTTTGAATGATGCTCATATATTTGAGGGTTCTGAGTGCCTGGACTACAGTAAGATAGGAAGTAGTTATGGAGAATGCATTGAAAATATATTTAAAAAAAAGTTAAATGAATGGTATGGATGTATTGTACCATGGTTCCCTAAGAACACAAGTTTTGTATGTGAAGAAAATATAGTAATGAACCTGAAAGATGAGATTTTTATGGTTAATGCTTTTGAACAGATTTACATGTTGGCAACTGGACAAGATTTGAGTATATTCTCCACATGTTTGAAACCTTGCCTGACTATGGATCTCAAATTAAAATTAGTACATGAAATATCAAATCTGGTTCATTCTGGAGGGGTTGAGATATCCTTTAATGATGAGGTTGTTGTTCACACTGATGTCATAGCTTATGATATGTTTAGTCTTGTTGTGGATCTTGGGAGTGCTCTAGGCTTGTGGTTGGGTTTAAGTGCACTTAGTATCTTAGATACTATCCATCAAGTTATTAGTGCTCATAGACATAGAATATTTTATTTTCCTTGGTAAGGGGAATGCAAATGAAGAAAAAAAACATATGTAAAATGACACTGATTTTGATTGTGTGATTATGTACTTGTAATAGTTGCTATGTAGATAGTCAATAATATTACAGCTAACTTATTTTTTTCGGGCAAATTACTGTTATTCGTGGACTTGTCTTGTATTTTTGTCCTCGTGTCTATTTAAATGCCTATTTAATGTTTATCTGTACGCATGGCTATAACTAACTTTTGGCCAACCTAATTTTCATATTTTGCAAAAACTATAAATTAATAAGTTTATGTCAAATTTTAATTAATTGTTTGTAGGAATAAAACTATTCTATTTATGTCTGCCTGTCTTATTTTTATTACAAACCCTTTAACATATACAAAATTGAAAGAAAGGATGCAGTTTTGGAAGATACCTAATTATAGTGATCTGAAAGCTTGTTAAATTTATGTTGAATAAGAAATGACAAGCCTTAATCAGTTATGGAAGCAAGGCATTGCTTTACCTTCTTTTTTTTAGTTTTCTGATTTCTCTCTTGTTTTTGCATTAATCTAACTATGTTTATCCTATTATATAAAGTACTATTTTTTTTTTTATCTGAAGCTTAAGATTTCAACTACTAAACTGTTTGGGTTTCTTTATAGGGAAGCTTCACATAGGTCATGGGTTTGTTTTATACTATTTTGATTTTAGGTCTAATCATTGGGATGGTCTCAGGATATATTTCTGTCCTCTAACTACCTGATTGAATATAGAGTTCACTAGATGCTAGGGGCGCATCTGCTAGTATATGTATGTAATTTTTAACTTCTTGATTACAATTTCAAACAGAATAACTGCTAGAGGATCTATTTGTTTTACTTTTTTTCTTAATAAACAGAAATTCAACACCCACAATGCAATAAAACATGTCAGTGAGCTGCAATTTAATAAATAATATAATAAAAAAAAAAAATTGTTTTCCTTTCTAGAGTTGCTTCCAATTATTTAATACTTATATTTGCAACTACTTTTGTTTAAACAGCCTGCTTAATTGCTTCAATATCCTAGACAGATCTATATTAAAAAAGACAAGTGTTTAAAACTCAAAGTGCTCCAATAATCCATTCTAAAATCTCACTGACAATAACAATAAGACCCATTATTTTACTTTATGAAGAATAAATTAATTTTTTAAAATTTATGTTGCTTTTTGAATTATTTTAAGTATTTAATTTATATTCTTAAAGGGCGAATATAGGTTCGATATGATATGAGCTTATATCAAAGGTGCAATTCCATAGATTATAAATAACTTAAAAATATTGACATATTCAATTGTATAAGTCTGTTTATAGCTTAAAACCCGTCAATCTCGAAGAAAATATTTTGTAATTAGTGTGGTTCCCTAAGAACTCAAACACCCTAGCATCACACAAGGCTTCGTGGCAAGGTTGAATTAAAAAG
>LS058170.1:0-10261 GCA_900241095.1 Acartia tonsa
AATTAATCAAATCAAATTAATCCGCCATATTCTTAACAATAAAAAATTTTAATTAAAATAAGCTACAACCCCCCTCCCCCCCCCCCCATTTTCAATTGTATTTTTTTATAGGGGCGATTTCTCTTGGAAGGGTGGAGGTACCCTCCTCCAAAACCTATGAAAAGCTACCTTGTAAAGGAGAACCATATCGGTTCAGTGATTAGTGAGATCCTTCGATACACACAGACAGACATAGATCCTTTTACTTTGGTAGGATGTGGTAATTTACATTTTATTGATAAATGTGCATAATTCCATACAAACTCTACATGATTAAATTCTGTGTTCCTGCACAAGGATCTGAAGGGATAAGACAATGACCGATAAATTGATGATACACAAAATTATGCCTTCTGAAGATTACAATTAGTAATTGAAACGTTTGGACACTCAACTTAATAAGCAAACCAATGAAAATTCAATATAAATCCCCAAGGTTGTTAAGCAAACGAATAAAAAAACGTTATTGTAAGTATTTGGGGACTAGCGTAATAAACAGTCCAATGTCCCCTCCCTGCCTGGTTCCTGCATGTGCTATAAATGTTTAACCATTCGATGAGTTGGAAAAGTGCATTTTGACGTTAGATTAAAGATTAACATGGATATAGGTACAGGTTATGTTATATTTTAAACCAGAGAAAATTATTTACATGTCAAATTTAAGGAGTTATTCCAATCTTACTTTTGGTAATATCAAGTTAATAAAAAAATACTAATCATCACTAGATTAAAGCTCTTGTGCATTGAAATACACAAAGAAGATTGACAAAATCTATAAATAGCGAAGCACAGAAAATCATGGAATGGACAAACGGAAATCTCTGTTATAGATCAGTCTTTTGAAGCATGAAAGATTGACAGACAAACAAAGCAATTTATAGAGTAGATGCGCATATGTCATGGGAGTCTTCTATAAAATTTTCAGTTGTATATCTTCAACAGTAGCCGAGAAAATACGATTCCCTCATAGTGTTGCGGATGGCGGACGTACGGACAGAAAAAGTGAATAATAAAGTAGCTTCGCTATTAAAAAATCTTCAAAGTGAATTTAATTTACCCTTTTACCATAAAATATAGAAGAAAAAAAATTACTTTTCCTTTACAACGCAAGTGGTTTTTCCACTTAGAATCTTTAGGACGTTCGTAATAAAAATAAATAAATAAAGGATTCGTGTTATTTATTGCATAATGCTTCTTTTATCAATAACTGTTAATCCAAACAAAATGATTGCAGAAATATCCTACAAAATACCCACACATATAAATATGCAATTCTTGTTTTTTTGCATGCCAGTCAAATAACAAGGCTGACAACATTTAAAAAAAGAAGATAAAGAGATATTTGAATTTTTGGGAATAATCCCTTTCGTGGCAACGCCCCTCGTATTTTTAAAATGGCTTTTGATTGGTTATTTTAGGTTAGTTAGGTTATATTGGGTTAGATGATTGCCCCAAAGGTTTATGCAATAAGCCCCGCATGGTTAGAGCCCCCCGCAGGTGCTAGAAATAGGAGAAAAGCTACAGTGAAAAAACGAAGAATCGCTCCTTAAGGAGCGTTGCCACGAAAGGGACTAAACCCGAATTTTTCAATGTTCTTAAAAAAAATGAAAATAATTTTGCCTATGATACAAAGCACGAAGGTTTTTTGTCTGAATCTTAAAATTTCAATAATTACTGAACTGATTCAGTTCTCCATTATAGGGAAGCTTCATATGGCTTTATTATATAATTACAGATTTAATTCCTAGGATAGTTTTAGGATAGTTTTCTGTCACCTTCTTAATCCTTTGAATACAGAGCCCCTAGATGCTTCATGCTAGTTATTTATACAAGACAAAAGATAATCAAGAAACCCTTTAAAAATATTTATTTACGTCATCATAAGCATGACCGTCAGACCAACAAACCATGTAATTGTACTAGATTATCCATCTCTTTAAGGGGTTTTCTTTCCCACTTTTCTCGTCTCCCTCATTTTTATGACATCACATGGCTGATTTTCAGACACTTTGTCCTGTTGCCATGTCATTTTTAAGCTAGATGGTGTTTGGTAACTGATATCTTATTAAAATAAATCAGCAATCTATTTTAAATATCTGCAGTTAAAATCACGTTTCCCCAATAGCATTACGGACGGACAGACAAAGTGAATTATAGAGTGGCTTCGTTCCTTTAAAAAAGTACCTATTAGAGTGGGTGTTGGCACACATGTATCAACAACTTTACAATATTCAGGACAACTCAAAATAATTTATACACATACATGTTTTCACTAGAAAATTTACAACCATAACAACCAAAAAAAAAGAAGTTTTTGTAAGTAAAGCTAATATTTAGTTTGTTTTGTCCGCCATTATTGCTTGTCCTTTTAGATCCCTGGTTTGCGCCAGAGATACCGTTATGAATATTTTATTGTTCGAAAGTAATATTAATTTTTGTATATGAAGTTGACTTAAGAATTATAATTGAGAAAATCAAAAATTGTAGAGACACTTCTTTTCTAGATGTAAAGAATGCCAACTTGTTAATATCATGTAGTGTACAAGGTTGTTTATTTGTAAATATATATATTTTTGCCAAAAAAAATGTTTGTTTTTTAGATCTTCACTTTTTTAGTTTTAGCTAAATCTTTTAATTCACCGGTGAACTATCAAATTATAAAGTTGTTATACATATTTGTATAGCTTTAACTTGTTGTATGTATTACACACCCCCCTACCCTCTCGATTTTGGCTTAAGGGGGTTGCCACAATTTTTGGCCACTGACAAAACCATTTGCACGCCACTGCTTTGGACTACAATATTACACGTTGTTCTAACCTATGTAAACTGGGATGTAATGTACTATTTTTTTTCTAGAAGTTTCCTTATTGATAAATTTTGCATCTTACATGTAAAATTGTATAATTAATCTTGATGAAATATTGGGAATAAAAATGTTTGACATGGCCTAATAAATTCTTGTAATAAATATCAGCAATATAGGTGTAATTTAGATAAACTTTTGATAAAAGATACCGACATAAATTGTTGTAGTAAAGGGATTGGCATTAAGGTTTAAAATTTGTTATTTCTTTATTCTGCAACTAGAGGCTTCTAGGCAATTAGGGGTGAATGGGTGTAATTTTGTTTTCTTGGAAGGGTGGTGGCACTCTCTCCATAAACTTTCCAGGGCCTATTAGATGCTTACTCTTATATAAGGATGGTTCTAAATATTTAAGTCCTCGATTTTTTATATGAAAAACTATTAATTATTTAAGTCAAATGTTTTTATGTAACTTTTAGAACACAAAAAAATACGACAAAATCAGTAATTGGTTTATCAAGCAAATTTATTACAGGACCAAAAAATAATAGCTTTGGTGACTTATTAAAAACTGTTTTGCCTCTAACTTTCCCCCTGGTTTTATGTCAGATATGATAAGGGGCAGAAAATGCAATAAAAGTAAAAGCTCATTTTTATCCACGTTAAATTAATTTTACGATATTAAAGGATGTATTTTTAAGTGGTCTGAAATGGTTGCAGTGCCCCGAGGGCAGACGTAAAGTCAACATAAATAAGATATTTAATTGAACTAGCTTTTAAGAAGCGCAGATGATCTATGAACCGTGTTTGTACGTTAGTCCAAGACCTATAACATTTATATTAAAGTAAAATCAGATGCTGTAAGGGACGTGATATTTAGTTGTTTATTGGCAATACCAACCAAAACTACTTTTTCTTTTTTTGTTTTTTGTTGCTATACTAATGGACCTAATTTTCCTTGTCAAAGGTCTTAACGCTTTCTCATTTGATAGGATCCTAATTATTTTTTATCTGTTGCAAAGCTTCTGTGGTAATAAAAAAGTTGGGATGGAATAGAAGAAAAGAGAAGGATTAGAATGACAGAAAATGTTAATTATTGAGTAGCTTCGCTACTAAAAATAACCCAATTAATATTAAGTTACGGAGAAAAAATATTAACAAATAAATTGTATTTTTTTCTTTAAAAAAGTTATTTTGAGATATTATTTCAAAATAAACGTCGCCTCTAAAAATTTATGATTATTTTTATGATGTAAAAACAATATTTTTTGTTATTTTTGACATATTTTCACTTTTTTTAGTTATTTTAGCTTCATGCATGAGAAATTTGTTATTTTACTCTGTGAGGTTTTTAAATTGGTGTTAGTTTACTTGAGCGGCTTCTCTATAATTTCTTATATATACTAAGGATTTGTCAAGAGTGATTCAGAAAACTTTAGACATTTAGTATTTCTTATTTTTAAAAAATATATTAGGTTTTAAGGCATAGTTTTCAAAATAAATTCACAATTTCTAGCTGGGTAAAAGGCTTTGAATCACATGAAATTACTGGCATGGAAAAGTAAAATATACAATTGTAAATTGGGTATTGTGAAATGGTTTATTGAAATCGCGGAATAAAAAGGGAAGAAAGTCTTATAGACAAATGAGATAATGCTTACAACAAATGGTATTTCTCAAAAAAAGAAAGAAATGAATCTCCTCTCCAAAACACTGAAATCTATTTTATGCCCCCACTGGTACATGTAATGTTAAACATTGCGTAACATTATTTATTGTTAAATTTGTAAATTGGTTAATACTCTCATGTAGAAAATTAGGGGTGGAAATTGATATTTTTATAAAAAGGTTTAAGGTTTCTTGTTTTAAAACATATTTCTTTAGATTTCATATCTGTATTTTTGGTAGCGCAGCTACTTTACAACTTGGATGTGTCTGCCCGACTTTTTGAGTCCTGTGTAAAATAACTATAATTCTGTTCATTGGCGGATTAAAAAATTTTAAAAGACATATACAATACATTGCTGTGAATTTAAAACTTATAATATTTGGAGCTTCATTCAAAAATGACTAGTGGCTACGCCCCCCAAGAGGCCTCTAGGGGTACTTGAGGATAGGAGGGGAGGAGTCGATCCTCTATTTTCCTTTTTAGTTTTAATAAGGAAAGAATTTTTGGTCTGTGAATGGGGTAATTTTCCAGGGCGATTTTTCTTGGGAGGACGGAGGTACCCTCCCATTAATAAGGACAACCGCAGGAGTCCCAAACGTCGGAGCAGACAAACGCAGGAGTGGACATTCAACCTAACCTAACCTGTTATAAACCATATATTTTAGGGTCTTTAAGTGCCTAACCTCTGCGGGGGGCTCATTTGTATTTTCATATCTTAACCTAACCTGTATAGAAATACTTACTTAAATTGATATTTTAACACTCCTGTGTTTGTCCACTCCGACCTTTGGGACTTTTGCATTTGTCCTGAGACCATACATCTCTATTTGTCGCTTTTATGGATGTTGTCATTCTTGTCAGGGAGGGAGGGGACATCAGACCTTAAATTAATCTGGAACCCAAAGTTTAAAATATAAAAACTTTGGGTACTTTTGATAAATCTTTATTGGTTGATAGAAACAAATTGTAATCTAGAACACAAAATTAATTATCAAGTTATAGTCCACTAGCGGCTACGCCCCTAGAGGCCTTTAGGGGCACTTGAGGAGGAGAGAGTCGAATTTATTAACCCAATTTCTTATTTTAGATTTTAAAAGAAAAAGTAAAAAAAAAGCTTTGAGGGGGCTGGATTTTTTATATTTTTTGGGGGGTTGGAGGTGTTCAACCCCCTAAAAAAATATTTATATAAACCTACCCGGGACCTATGCTAAGCTACCCTGTTAAGGAGAACCCGATCAGTTCAGCGGTTAGCGATATCCTTCAGTACAAACACACAGATACACAAACACACAAACACACAGACAAATAGACATCCTGTTACTTTAGTATAAGGATTGTCTTATCCCTTGATATCCCTGTATCCTAGTTCACTAGACAAAAGGGGAAAAAGTTTAACAAAAAAGTTTTATATTTATATAGAACAGCAAAAAAATGATTTTAAAAAATGCGATTTTTTAACCTCAGGTTTGAGGAAGATGATGTATTTTTGTCAATATGTAAGGTGTATAATTGACAGCAAAACTGTGAATATGACAGTAAAATAACTGTGTTTTTGTCATACCCCCTAAAAATGCAGGTGTGAATTTGACAGTACAACTGTGTTTATGACATCAAATCACTGTGTTTATAACAGTATTATCACTGTATTTTTGCTAGTGGTAAATCTGCCATGTACCCGGATTATAACGTCATGCGATAGAATAGCCACTGAGAGGCCAGTATACACTGTAATTGACCAATGGTAAAATTTATGCAGGCCTCTCATTGGCTATTCTATCATATGACGTCATAATCTGTTGAGGGACTTTAATCATCTTCTGTGACAAAATGATGATGGCCATGATCGATTTGGATCAGTTGGGCTATTTGAAAATAAAATAACTATAACTTCTAATATAGAGTTGGGCCAGATATCTGGCCAACGACGGATACCCGGCAAATTACCAGATATCCAGCTGGATAACTTGATATCTGGCATTAAAAATCAGCCTGATGTCCGTTATCCGGATAATTTCAATATCCAGAATCCGGCTGGATATTGAAAATGGCCGATTATCCGACCAGATATCCGGCCAAACCGAATATCCAGCCCAATTCTACTTCTAACCCTACTATAGCCAAAGTTATAATTTTTTGCTAATATACGTATGCAGACGCAATAGATGGATGGATCAAGAAATGGATCGTTAGATGGATTGATAGATGGATTGATAGATGGATTGATAGATGGATCGATAGATGGATTTCTAGATGGATCGATAGATGGATCGATAGATGGATCAATAGATGGATCGATAGATTGAACAATAGATGGATTGATAGATGGATCGATAGATGGATCGATAGATGGATCAATAGATGGATCGATAGATGGATCGATAGATGGATCGATAGATGGATCGATAGATGGATTGATAGATGGATTGATAAATACATGAGTAACATTTTACTTATTCAAAAATTATTGTATCAATTTATGTATTGATAGATTGATAGATAGACAGTATCACTTTTATATTCATAGGTGTATGCTGATGTAAATTATGTATGATAATAAAATACGTATGTAAATCATTAATTAAGAATGAATCAAAAATACTGAAAAATACAAAATATTATTCTTACAATTTGTAATTACAACAGATATGTATATGATATTCATTATAATTCTGAGAACTTATTTTTCAATGCAAAGTAGATGATGTTAAATTTTTGTTACATTAGATGATATGTTTTTTTTTAATCTGTTAAAGAAATAGATATAGAATATAAGGGATATTATGACAGGATAAAAATGGTTGTCAATTAAGGTTGCTATTTCCCCTGTCATTTATTGGACAGTTCGTTAATCAGAGAAAGGGGTAAAATGGTGGAAGAGAGATATCTATTTAAGCCTGCTGCATGTTACTTTATTAGAGAACATGAAATGGTAGTCAAATAGGGTTGCTGGCATGGACATCACTTATTGGTCATTTTATTCATACATTGCATGGGAGGGAATGAATTAAAGGGGTTGGATAAATGGGATCATTATAGCAGTCAACTACAAGGTTCACTTTATAGAGTACATAATAATCTGGTGTAAGATCCAAGTAATGATAAATTGTTATATAGATGAACCAATTATATCGTAGATATGCATTTTTGTTTACCTCTCAAGTAGCCCCAACAGACAACTTTTTGATTGAAGAACCTTTGTCTTAAAGCCCTAACTGTGCATGATAATTAGTTGCGCCTATTTTGGGCAATGGCATTCCCCCAAATATAACTATTATTGTTGCAAATCTGACTTAGCAGCAGTAGGAATTATTATGACGCTAAAATTCAAACCAATCACCATCAGAACCTGTTAAGCCAAGCTAATATTTCATAATCAGATTTTGTACATATGGGCTTTTCTCTCAGGAAGGGAGGGGACATTGGACTGTAAATATTACTGTACTAAAAGTTTTAAAAGTACATTGGTTTATATAAACTTTCAGTAGCCGTAGAAGTCCACCAATAAATCTTTAAAACAGGGTAATTTTGTTTATCATCATTGGAGGATGGGTGTACACTAATTTATCTTTCTTTCATGGGGAAAATAGAGTAGAATTTTTTGGTAAAGTCCCTTTCGTGGCAACGATCCTTCAGGGGTGTTATTTCGTTTTTTTACAGTAACTTTTCTTCTTTTTTTAGCCCCTGCGGGAGCTCTAACCCTGCGGAGCCAATTGCCTAACCTAACCTAACCTATTAAAAGCCATATTAAAAATACGACGAATCGCCCCTGAAGGGGCATTGCCACAAAGGGACTATTTCCGATTTTTTTTTACATATTCTAAACTCCTAATTAGCATAGAGATCATATCATTTTAATTTGTTTATTTTTAACAAAATATTCTCGTATTTTGAGGAAATTACGTACGAAAATTCAATTCAGATTTTTTTAGATCAGATTATTACATAAAATAAAGGATTAGAACGTACTAAAATACTAAACAGACAAACTAAGTTCTCTCAACTTAGCAGTAAAAAAAGTATTTATGTCACCAACTCTAGCAATAAAAAGGGTTTTAAGGACTCAACTTTAGAAGTAAAAAATGGTTTCATTCAACAAGTAATGATTTAAACTCTTCCAGTAAAATAGGTTTCATGATCTCCAACAATAGTAGAATAGGTCATCTAATTCTAGGTTTTATGCTCTTGCTACCCTACAATTTCAAAAAAGGTTTCTGCTTCCAACCCTACCAATTTAAAAAAAGAATTCACGCTCTCAACCCTAGCAATTGAAAAAGGGTTTAATGCCCCCAAACCTAGTAGTTTTATGTTCCCAACCCTAACAATTAGAAAAGGTTTCATGCCCCCAATCCTGGTAGTAGAAATTATAGGTTTCATGCTCTTAACTCTAGCAATTATACAAAAGGTTTCATGCCCCCAACAATGGGAGTAGAAGGGGTCTAATTTCTAATTCTTGTTTCTCTTATCGAGAAACGTGTTACAGAATTAAGTTGCATCCAAAACAACAAAAATAGGTTAAAAGACAGAAAGATAAAAGGGACTTCTAAGCTTTTTTTAGAGATAGTAAACTAAATCTTAAGTATTCCCCTAAAATTAAAATCATTTTGGTTTCCAATTTTTTTTTTGGGAGGGGGGGTTATACTTTTTACTTTTTTCGACTATTGCATGTAAAAATTGTTAGCATTTTGTCGACTTTATATAAAGTATTTAAATAATGCTTTTAATAACGGATTTACAAACAGAATTAAGGACATAAGAACAACTCCTAAATATAGAGTAGCTTCGCTACTAAAATAGTAATTTTTTTTCTTGGTGAAAATGTATAAATATTTGAAATAATAAGATAAGGAAATCCGGTTGAAAAAAAGAATCAACAACAACATTACAAAGCCAGGCCTTTGTTTTTCATTACAGGGATCCTAAGGGATAAGACAATAAATTGATTCTATATCCCCAATGTTATTAAACAAAATTATCCCTTCTGTATATTTAACTTATTGGTTGAAATGTTTGAGCACTGCTAGTTTGAATCAATCAATCAAGATTTAATCAAACTTTGGGTACCAGTGTAATTTACTGTCCAATGTCCCCTCCCTCCCTGAGTTTTAGAAACTAAGTGTAAAAACAAGCCCCCAATTTTGAAGTAACTTGTAATGTAAAGAGTTAAAGTGTACACTGACATAATTATGGTTATTTAAAAGTAATAGAAATCATGTTTCTATGTCTGTTTGTCACTTTTTGGTGTCACTAATTACTGGACCAATTGAGGTTTTTTATCCGTGGTTAATGTTAACGCTTTTCTAATAATAACACTTTCTACTACAGTATTATGTTAATATTAAAATTTCAAAAGAATGTTTAAAATCGAGAGGACTATTCTACCATGCCTAATTAATGACCCTGAAGTTAGAAAACCTTCAATGATAAAAATAAATTCTTTGGGGGTAAATAACCCTTCATTACCCAAAAAGCCAAAAAAAAACATTTACAAATATAAACTAATGTTAACTTATTTTTTAAAATTAAATGCTTTATAATAGTCAAATTGTCCTGTATTTCATATCTTTCAAATCCAGAGAGAGAGTGGACCATGGGCTGTTTATTACACTAGCCCCCAAAGTGTCAAAATCCTTTTTTTTATTCTTAAGCTTTACAACTTTAAGGACTTTAATCAATTTTGATTTGTTGATCATTAAGTTGCTCAAACGTTTCAACCACTAATTTTAATCTACAGAAGGGATAATTTTATG
>LS058171.1:0-10260 GCA_900241095.1 Acartia tonsa
GAGATAGGGTATTTTACCCCGCGGGGGGGCGGGGGGGCGCGGGAGCGGTGTGGTTACTAAAATTACATGGCTGAGTAGCACACTGCAATATATATTCACTAGCGGCTTCGCCCAGAGGTGATAAAAAAAGGACCAAGGAAATCTTCAGCAAAAAAAAAAGGACCAAGGAAATTTTCAGCCAAAAAAAAAAAGGCCCAAGGAAATCTTTTTAAAAAAATAAATGGGGGGATTTTGTTTTTTGGGGGGTTGGGGGTGTCCCCCCCCCCCGAAAATAGCCTAAAACCACCACAGTACACGTAGGTATATTCCCTAAAGAGTAGAATCCAATCGGTTCAGTGGTTACCAAAATCTTAAGGGACGGACAGACAGACGGACAGACAGACATCATTCTACTTTGTATTATAGATACCAGGCAGAGAGTGGACATTGAGCTGATTATTTCACTGTTCCCTAAAGTTTTATTATCATATTTTCTTATTCGTTGACTTAACACTCTGCGGGATTTTATTGAATTTTGATAGGTTGGTTCATAAAGATAAGTAACCAAATGTTTCAACCAATAATTATAATCTACAGAAGAAGTTATTTTTTGTATCATCATTGGGGATGTAAATAAATTTATTGTAAGTTGCGTGTTCACTAATTCTAATCTACAGAAGGGATAATTTGTGTATCATCATTGGATATGTAGTTCAATTTATCAGCCATTGTCTTATCTCTTTAGATCCATGTATTCAATATTCATATACATTACTACACTATGGACAAAATGGACAAAATTGTAAAACAAGGACGACAAGGTTCAAATAGCAACCCATTGATGGCATCTGCCATGCAAAATATGTCTACAGAAAACAATATACAATACATATATATATATATATAAAGGTTTCATAATTTTTTCCAATAAATTTTTTTTTCATTTCAACATCTGTTGTTGAATTCCCTTGCAGGATATTTTGGTACTTCGCAACTTATTGATGTTGTTCTCCTTGTCTTTAATTATATTTTAACAAAGGGTGGAAACTTTTTCAACTTGATGGCAACTTTACATTTACATCATTTATAAAGTTATAGTATAGTAGTTATTGTAAAGTCAAGATAGAAGAGAGAAAGGACTTTATCAGTGAGGAATTTGAATTCACTTATAGTTACTTGTGCGTTTAATGCATTGCAATTTGTTAATTTCCACAACAGATCTATAGAATAGATGTATAAATAGACAACTACCTCCCTACCTTTTTCAAAGACCTCTTTCGTCTACTTCTAAATTATTTTCTGCTACTTGTCTGTGTTAATATAAGCAACACCATTGGTTGATTTTCAATGACCCAATAGAAAGGTTGCACACGGAGGTTGCTAAGATACAGTTATTTAACCCTTTCTTCCTCTAGTGTTTTACTCTAATATATTAACAAAGAAAAGATGTTTTAGCAATGATCTATTTTCTTTTATATAAAGTAGTAAGGTGTGTGTATGTATGTTTGCTAAGATTGCATATACAACAGATTCTGGGAAGTTTAGTATGAGCCGAGAGATAAACTTGGTGAGAGAGGGGGATTGTAACCCCGTCCCCCTCTACCCCCAACCTAAAAACCTAATTTTTCAAGAAATCATCATGCAAGGTTTGAAATATAAACCCGTGCCTAAATCTAAAACTAGAGCTATGCGAACGAATAAGTCATAGATTTAGTAAATAATGGTTAAGATAGAAAAATACACCATATAAGTGGTTATCTTAATGTTACATAATATATAACCGGAATATTAGATTATTCCTCACCAACGGACAACAGTTCATTTATATTCCACACTGTATTTAGTGTAAGTATGTCACGCTGCCATTTAATTAAATTCAAACTTATTTAAAGGTCACTTAACAGAATACTTCAATAACAGATCTATAGTATAGATGTATATACAGACAACTACCACCCTTCCTTTTTCAAAGTCCTCTTTCGTCTGCATCCAAATTATTTTCTTCTACTTTGCTGTGTTAATATAAGCGACACCATTGGTTGATTTTCAATGACCTAATAGAAAGGTTGCAGAAAGCGGTTGCGATGGGGAGATACAGTTATTTAACCCCTTTTCCTTCTAGTGCTTTACTCTAATACTTGAATTGTGTTGTCGTGTAAAGATTTTTACAAATCTTAATTTCACTCTCAGTAAATTTAGTTTTATGACAAAATATTAAACAAACTATTTTCTTATTTCTTCAACAAAATGATTTGCTAATACCAAACATTGTGCCTACTTGTCCTGTGAATCAATAGTATTTAAAAATCAAGTTAATATCAAAAGCTTAGAAATCATTATGTTGAAAATGAACTTACAGACCTTCTTGGGATTAGTATAAAACTGCTAAACTTTTCTAAATTGCACCTGACTACTACATGAATCATAATCCAAAGTATAAAAACAATAAGAAGATTCTTACTTACCAATATAAACGAAAAGAGCATTATAGATGTAACTAAGAATGAAAATACCCTAGATGTAAAATGCTCTACATTTAAATTATCAAAAAAGACTTATAAATTTGTCCTTTAAAAAATTTATTTGCTTATATTAATTGGTTGAACACCAAACTTCCTTGAACCACTCCAGGCCTGGCGTGTATTAAATTTATTGTGGAAGCTACAAAATCCTTTGTTCGTGAATTGAATTTTAATGTAAGTAAAGTTTGCCAGCAAAAATAATGAATTAAAACAAATGTTTGTTCGGAGAACATTCGCTGAAAATTTCAACTTTTCTTTTTCCTCGTGAGAAGCGTAGTTACTATATAATATAGTTCTCTCCGTCCTGACGTGCGGCGTAACTGATATGTTTCAAAGAATAAATAGGAATGAAGTATTTAATACGATTTCAAACCTTGCTTTTAAGTATTTTGTATTTTACAAAGTAATTACGGATTTGTTAATACGAATTTATATTCTTACTAGCGATTACGACCCTAGAGGCCTCTTGGTGGCACTAAAAAGTGGGAGGGGAGTCAACCCCCTTATTTTTCATGTTCAGTTTTAAAAAGAAAAAGAAAAACTTAGGGTCTTCTTTTTTCTAGGGGTGATTGCCCTTTGGAGTGTGTTGTTACCTATGAGGTAGTGGCACAAAAGAGTCTAAAATAATACTAAAAGTGCTGATACTCTGATCTGATATGTTTAATGATGGTTTTTCCCTTGATTTGATTAGCTTCATTTCTATCATTGTTATCATTCTTGTTGAAAACTGAACTTAGTTAGAATTAAAATTGCACTAGTTTTTAAGAAAATGTTAATCACCATAACTTTCTAGGCTTTACTTAAAAAGATTTAATTTAGATTTAAATTACGGAGTAAATGAAATACAAATTTATCTTTCCCAAATTAATATCTTGATATTCACTTGTTCCACAAGATATAATTTTAACTTTTTTCCTTTAAATAAGGACATCCTGGGGGGTGTAAGGGGGAGGGTTGTAACCTGGATGTATTTAGGAAATTTTATGCTTCAAAATTGTAGTTTTTATCCCACTCAAGCCCAAGCAAATTTGAATTGGGGTGTGGGGGTAATGATCCCCTTCGAGTTAATTTGTTAAAAAAAAATTATTATCCCTTCTATTACAGTAAAACATTAGAGGGGAAAGGGTTAAACAACTAAAAGTCCCCACCCCGAGGTCACTGTGCCGACTTGGGTCTTAAAAAGGTCCTCAAAAGGGGGATCCAGGTAGTTGTCTGCATCTATATTTATAGATTTATTGCCCTTCTAATGAGATTCTCCATCCCCCCTAAACCTAAAATATTGGACGTTTTTGGGAAAATAAATTATCTGATATTAACATATCCCTATCTCCTTGTAGAATTCCAATACTTTGCTCAATCGTTTAACATTCAATGTTCGCTTGTTTGTTTTCTCCTGGCTCCTATTTTATACAGGGTTTTCAAGAGAAATGAGTTTTTACAACTTAATTATGCATAGAAAAAAAGGCATATTTTGTTGAAATAAAAGGTTTTTCAAATATATAAAGCATTTTATAGAATTGTTTTTTATTATGCATAATGAAGTTTTTCTAAAAAATCATATCTCTTGAAACACCCTGTACAATCATTGATTTAATAAAAAAGATAGAGTTTTATTCCGGAAAACTTATGTTTTTTTTCCTTTTAAAAATTATCATTCAATATATTTAATTATTTCTATTTGTGTTATGTTTTTTTTATAATAATGATTTAATTTCTTTGGTTTTTGTAGGGTGATAGTTGACAATGGACTATAATTTTCACTGGTACCCAAAGTTTTATAAAAATTTATCCTATTCGTTGATTTAAAACTTTGGGTGCCTATATTGATTTTTTTAGTTGGTTCCAAGCTAGTAGAACTCAAACATGCACTTTATTTTTTCATGTTTAACTTAAAAATGCACCATCTCACCAATTAAATCACTTCACGTACGTTCACTTTAATACACCTTGGGACAAAATTACATTTATTGACTTTTTTACATCAACAATGCAAAATCTCAAGAATATGAAAAAAATTATAAGATTTTACTCTGTGAAAGGTTTGGAAGATATGTCATCGTAAATATGTCACAAAATAGCTTAAACAGGATGTTTAATATCGAGGCTCTACATTTTAAGGCTTGATGATAGAGATGCTTTCCTAATTAAAATATACCTTATCTTCTTAGTAATCACCATTGCAAAATACAAGAGATTTGAATAACTAAATCAAATCTAATAAATGAGTAATCCAGGAGTCATCATGTAAACTTTTAACACGTCTAAATTAATGGACGGACGGACAGACTGTAAAATCAGTAAAATTTTAGAATTTGTGAAAGTTTGTATATTAATTTTTCTTTAAATGTCCTATCCTTTATTTTCTGGGTATATAGCTATGATCTGGATATTTTATGATGACATAAAGATGTTGCTAGTAGCGTAGTAAGAGACACACCCCTTTGAACCTTTATATATCCTTATATGGTGCGCATCTGCTCGTTGTCGTGAAGGTGATATGTTCGAATCTCGGCCAGACACCGAGTCATAACTAAAGACGTTAAAATGGTTCATACTTCTGCTATGTCAGGTTTACGACATAAATAGTTATATTAGGGAGAATGTCTTGGCCCGTAACAGGTGCAAATTATTACCATTACCAGTTGGTTGTCTGTATGACGGTGGGCCGTGTAATCATGCAATTCAATAGCAAGATTTGGTTTAGAGATACACCAAAATAACACCTAATAATGTATCCCTTACTCTAGAGGTTATCCAGGTTAGGTTATCTCTATGTCTTTGTGAAATTTAATGTGTTTGTATATTTGTACAGAAAAATCTCACCAACCACTAGGAAATAAAAAAATTAAAATTAAAAATTGACCTTTGGGCAACTTAAGCAGGCCATCAGTCTACTAATTCTTACATCCTGGTGAGCCAGATAAAAAAATGTGTTTGTTTGTCTTGGGCTAAGCTACTTATTTTACTTGTGGAAAAAAAATGTCATTGGTACATTTTATCATCATAGTGTTCAAAGAGCAATTTTGCTTTATATTTTCGTCAAAATTTTGGCTAATATTAAGAAAAAAGGTTAAATTTTAATGAAGTTTCATAGGATATATCAAATAGAAAATAAAAGTTTTATAATCTAGAGACGCCCTAAATTATTTTAACTTAGAAAGGGCAAGGGCGTGATTTTTTTCCTTATCTAACTTCCTGTTTTTCTTTTCATCCTAGTCAGTGGATGGAACACAATATTTTGAAGGAAAAAATTGCAAAAGATTTCAATACACGAACAATATCTATAATACAAAGTAGCTTGATGTCTCTCCGTCCATCCGTCCGTCTGTCCCTTAAGATCGCTGTAACCACTAAACCGATTGGATTCTACTCTTCAGGGAATATATCTACTGGTCCTGTAGTGGTTGTAAGCTATTTTCTTGGGGTGGGACACCCCAACCCCAACCCCCCCAAAAAAAAATCCCCCCTAATCTTTTCAGGCAGTTAATATAAACTTTGGAGGTCGCACCACCACATGTACTTAATTTTGTTTTAATCACTCTTGGGTCAAAGCCCCTAGAGGCTAGGAAAGAAACCGCTAGTGAGTAATACTGTGAGAAAAGGATGTAAGTAAATTCAATATTAGCATCTAGGGTTCCATTTTCGTAGGGCAAAAGATCGGCAGAACCAAAAATAACCAAAAAAAAATAAAATAGTATTAATCCATGCCAGGACCTTTGAAGCTTCCCTAAAATAGAGAAGCCAATTGATTCAGTAGTTGTTGATATCTTAAGGTACAGATAAAAAATCTTACTTTTGTATATGATAGGATAGAATAAGAAGCCAGTCCGCCTGTGAGTATGTCTGTCTGTCTGTTCCAAAAGATTTTGCAAACCTATTCACCGATTGGGTTGTTCCTTTCTAGGTAGCTTAATATGAGTATTGTTTTTTGTGGCTTTATAAATGTTTATTCTATCAAAATTAATGAAAATGATTAGTAATGACAGTGCAATTATCATATTGACAAAGTGTAAAAGCACATTGACAAATGTAAATAGGTTTATAATTTGAAAGGTTAGTTTAGGCTGCTGTAATAATTACTTTGCAGTACTGATGGCCTAAATAATGTATGGTTTGTCAATATGAAAAAATCCTTTTGTGGAGTTAATTGCACACCCTAAAATATATTAGGAGAGGGAGTAAGACACAAATATGCCTTGGGACATCTGAAACCGGATATTATACGACCAGTTTTTCCGGATAAAAACATTATTCAGAGCCAAGACTAAGAATATTCTGGAATAACTAACTTTTAAATGTTCTATTATATGTTTTGTATTATTATGTTAGGGTTTCGAAAACTTAGATTTATATAGAATAGTTATTTGTTATTATAGACAGCATTCCACGAATTATAAGATTTTAAAACCAGTTTTGTTCAATCCGAGGTGTCTATTTTAATATTCGTTGAAAATTGTTCTTAATACGATGACATGCATGATTTTTCAGAGAGAACCGGTTCTAATTCAGTGGATATCAATTTACTTTTTTGCCTATCTAGTTTATCGGTGAACTTAAAAGTAAAAAAAAAACCAGCTTGTACTAAATTTACATTTATTTGCATATAGTACAAGTTTTGATTAAAAATTTTGAAAAACTATCTAAAATTTTGTTAAAATTTTAGCTGGTGAATAAATTAGTGACACCACTTTAATGAACTAAACCATCACAAAACTAAAATATTAAAATTTGTAAAAATTAAATTTTCCCTTATTTTTGGTCGAGCAGCTAATCTACAATTATGATGTATCCATCCGTCAGAAGAATTAAGAAGGAATTTTCAAGTATTAATTCGAAGCCGGCTTATATACGCTGGATTAGAACCGTTTCTAAGCCATACTGCAAAATATAAAATTGTATTATAGACATTTTTCCACGAACAACAAAATATAATCATAAAATAAATATCAGTTTTGTTGGCCCGGGCCTTCGGCTTCTCGGGACCAACAACTGGAATTGATCTGATAATTTTTTCATTTTTCTATTATTGGAAAACATTTTATAAGGGTAGGGCACCGCAGTTATAGGCACCGCGCAGTGTCCGCAGGCATTAAGAAATAAAAAAAAACTATTGTGAAGGAAGCTCTCTGTGCTCGCTAAGCAATTTAAAGGAAAGCAGTTAATCTAATTATAAAAATTGGAAAAGTAAATAAAGGAAGTGTTTAAAGTATTTATTATTTATTACTAAGAACAGAAGATACCTATAATTAGATGACATTCTAAATAATACTAGATAGAACTAGAAATGACAACAAGAATGTTCATATCTATAAAATCAATGGTAATTAGCAGACACACAAATTTATATGACTCAATTATTAAAAATCAGGGATCTAAAATGATAAGACAAATGCCGATATATTGATAGACATCCCATTCCCCAATGATAATACACAAAATTACCCCTTCTTTAGATTAAAATTAGTGGTTGAAACCTTTGAACACTCAATTTAATGAATTTACCAATCAAAATTCACTGAAGTCCCCAAAGTTGTTCAGCTAACAAATAAGAAAACGTTATTATAAAACTTTGGGGACTAGTGTAATAAACAGCACATTGTCCCCTCTCAAAGACAAATATTATCAAAAATAAAAAAAAATCCAAGGAGTCGCAAAAGCTAAAAAGGTTTAATTCCTAAATGGTCGAATTAACCATTTTAATTTTTAGTTTAAGCAATTAATGTTCGATACAAGTTGGACACTTCTATCATGCATAAAACTTTAAATAACTTAGATACATACAGATCAAATCAATGAAAAGCTTCGCTTTAAATAAATAAAATCCTTATACCAAAGTGTAGTTGTTCTAAGTTAGATATTCTTTATTAAATCTACCTGCCTTATTCGAAACCATTTACACACACACACACCACAGCAACTTTCCCTTTATCATGGACCAAAACAACAACAATGTCAGCTGCTAGCAGACGATATAGCTTATATGTAAACAGGAGGTAGTGGAGGGGGAAGAAACCAATTCAATAAAGGTATGTACTTCTTTATTATATAGAACTAAGCACACGCATACAAGATTATAAAGGCCCACGTTAAATGAAACTAAATGTAGGCCTTATAGCAGTTTGGCTATTTTGGTTACAAGTTATTTTACAAAATATGTGTGAAAAACAGTTATAATTTAATTTTATTAAAATGTAAATAAGAGGAATATGTTTCTAAAATAATACATATTTTTTAAAAAATAATGTTTAAAAATGTTTATATAAGTTGTACTTTTTTCCTTATGCAATATTCTTCCTTTTATGTTTTTTTAAGCGAAGCTTTTATATAAATAGGGTCTCTACGTTCGTACGTCACGTATAGCTATAATCGTTATTTTAGTCATGTAAGAATTGTTCTATCGATTTCAAACTTTGTTTGATGATTCCTGTAACAGTTGGAACCGAATTAAAGCATGGCAACTTCCTAATCCTTGTCGATCAGAAAGCCCGTACGTCTATTAAAAATATGCTGATCTTTAACTTATTTTGATACGATTTTTATGAAAGTATTATCCTATATATTCATCTAATTTTAAGAACTATGATTCCTTAAACAATTATTTACAATATTTTAAGCGAAGCATCTTTACAATCAATTCTAAAAAATGTCCACAAACTGTATCCTATATCGACGCAATATTACTAAAAATTACATATATACTCTCACTCTACAAGTGTTAATGTTCATTTCTGTCGTCTGATTTTAGAGCTTTGCGTTTAATGATGTTGTTATCCTTGTTTGAATTAATAATCTAAAGAAGTACACAGTTTTATCGAATTATCTTGAAAGAAAGAAAATAAAAATTTGAATAATATTTATTTTTGAATCAAAAGATAAATTTTCTTAGTTTTCTTTTTTTTCCTATTTTATTTACACTAGCGGCTACGCCCCTAGTAGGCCTCTAGGGGTACTTAAGGAGGAAGGATTTTAATTCGAAAACCCAAATTTTTGTTTTAGATTCTAAAAGAAAAAGTGAAATAAATTTAAGTTTATTAAAAAATAAAATTTTTTAGGGGGTATATTTTTTAGGGGGTATATTTTTTAGGGGTGATTTCTCTTAGGAGGGTGGTGGTATACCTCCCCCAAAATAGTTTTAAAACCTTACCAGGACCTATGAGAATATACCCTGTAAAGAAGAACCATTTATGTTCAGCGGTTAGCGAGATCCTTCAGTACAAACAAACAAACAGACATCCTGTTATTTTGTAAGGATTTTCATTGTAATTTCTTTATTTTGTTTTTCATTGTAATACATAATTATATATGTTTGATGATATACAAGTTACTTAATATTATTGTTTTATTAAGACAAAATGAGGATTGTTTTATTATAAAATGTTTGATAGTCATTGGACTCCACCGAAAATGGATAAATATAATAGATTTGGCCCAAGGTAGTTTCATTTAGTTAATTTTGTTGTTAAAAACCAAAAAAAAAAGTTAATTTTAGATGTATTGGTCCTTATAAGAAAGGAAAGACTGTAATTATATATATATAATTTCTCCTTAATGGTAATTAATCCTCCCGGCCAAGAAAACATCTCCCTTTTTATATTTTTTTTATTGAAATTCAAGTGATTTAATGAGTAGACTAGGTATATACTAAGAAATACGATATTGTTCTCCCTACTGAAAAAAATGATCGTCAATAATACTAAAATCTGTCATCATTATTAAACATGAATACTTGAAATAACATGTATTGTATTGTGAGTGTTTC
>LS058172.1:0-10260 GCA_900241095.1 Acartia tonsa
GCCCCAACCTCGGCTTGATTAGATACTTTGAGGGAAACCGCCTTTTTCATGTAAACCTTAATATTTCGACATTTTTTAAACCAACCATTTTTCTTTTATTCTTCTTTTTATTTCAACTCCTTTTTTTACTTTAAAAATTTTTGATCATTAATTTTGTAATTCCTATCAAATACCAAAACAATACTTGAACTTAACAAGAATATTTTTGTACAAAAGTAGCATAATAACAACAAAACACAATTTTATTTTAGGAAAAAACAGTAAACTTGAAAGCAAACCATAATATAGAAAACTATATCCTTCCTTATCAAACCTAAAAAAGTTAGGAAAAATTATCTTATTTTTAAAAGTTTTTTAATAGGTCTATTTTTGGGTTCTTTTACAAGTAGTGTTTAGTTTAGTGTACATTGGTTTCTATAAATTAGACTAACCTATACACTGAACCTGATTATAGAGCATCTGATTCTGCACTATTATAAAAAAATGTAAGTATGTTTGATATTTTGATTACAATTTGAAGAATTCTAAATCATAAAATATCGATTTAATGGCTAACTACGTATTGTTTAAATTTTTGTAAGCATAGCTACTTTATAACTGGTAAAGTTAGGGTTTAAATTTGTACAACACTCAATCCTTACATTTAGGTTAAACATATATCTTAAAGTTATGAGATTAAATAAAATATTTGTAATAATATCAAAGTATTTATTTGTCATTGTACTGTTTAAACTTGCGTACGATCTCTGACTACTGAGTATATGTCTGTGTTCAGTAAGATTTAGAAACAGACTAATTGTTCATATCGTTTTAGGGAATCCTCACTGTGGTACCAAACATGAAAAAATACTTCCCCTTCTTTGTTGCTTTACGTAGAATAAAGAATCAAAAGGGATAAGACACCCAATTATGATAAAAAAAATTACCCCTTCTATTGATTGAACCCTGATCGTTTGCGTAACTTTCTCATGATTTAATAAAACTTTGGGTACCAGTAAAATTTACATTCCATTGTCCCCTCCTCTCCCTGGTGGTGATATGTAAGGTATTTGAAAAGAAATAACTCATAGACATTTCATTTATTTTTAAACATTGAGTACCAACCCATTATTTTAACCGTTCCTCGGTTTCTTTCAAGTTTATTAATATTTTTTTTTATTTGAAGTAACAGGATATCTGTCTGTCGGTCTCTACCGAAGGATCTCGCTAGCCACTGAACAAAATTGATCCTCTTTTACATTGTAGCTTTTCATACGCCAGGGGAAGATTTATAACTATTTTGGGGAAGATACCAACACCATTCCGAGAGAAATCATCCTTTGAAAAAAATGCTCTCCCCCCCCCAAAAAAAAAAAATTGGGTTTCTTTTTCTTTTTGAAACAAAAGTGTGGGAAGTTCGACTCACTCATAACCCGCTACCACCCTAGAGGCCTCGAGGTGCATAGCAGTTATTATATGATAATAAGATTTAATTTTGCTATAGAAAAATACAGTAGACTTTCATTCTAAAACTACACACAGAAAGAAAAATGTACTTTAATTCAAATTTTGCTTTTGTAACTACCTAAATTCTTATTTAATGATGGTTTAGATATTGATAAATATAGGCAGATAAATCTTGTGATGTACCTATATACAATACAACATAAATTACATATTGCGTACAAAATAGCTGGTATAGTTATTGTAAAATTTAAACTTTTTACGGTGATTCTTGTGACAGTTAGGTACAATTTAAAATGCGCAGTAATTACCAAGTCCATATATTCATTTCAAACAAACATTTTTCCTGTATGAAAACAATAGATTCTTAAGAACATTAGACATTTTCAGAGCATCTCTAAAATCAAGTTAAGTATGTACATATTAAGCAACCAGTTCAAACTTCTAAATAATGTTGAATATTAAATGAGTTGTCACTTTCTTTTTTGGTTTATTTTCTGATCTTTCAATAAGTCAAGCTATATTTTACTGAAACACTGTGTATGTTCGATATGTTATGTAATAACACCAATGATAACTATTTATCTATCTACTAACTTGCTCATGTGAAAGTCATTACCATTAGAATCTATAATCATAATCTATATCATCTAAGAGGGAAGGATATTCAATAGAAATCAAATTTAAAATTGTACTAAATACTCTACCAGAAAAATAGCAGCAAACCTGAATAATAAGAAGTAGTGTACAAGCTAAGAAAGTCTTCTGTCCTCCATAGCGATACAAACATACCAACAGTCAAACCAAAATACAAATTACATTATCATAAGTCAGGTTAGTCTTTATGACCGGCCGTCTAGCTTTTATAGCAGCTAAATAAAACATTTTTTAGGAAATACTAAAATACATATAATGGCACTTATTCATATAAGGGCGGGGGAGGCAATTTTCCATTTTTCAATTTTCAATTTTAGTTATAAAAAGAAAAAAGGGAGAATGGCGGTACCCTTCTAATTTCTAAAAATATTTATACACCTTCCCTGGACCTATGAGAAGCTACAGTATATAAACTGTAAAGGAGAACCATATTGGTTCAACGGTTAGCGAGATCCATCTGTACAGACAGACACTTAGATAGACTTTATGTTACTTTTATAAAAGGATAATTTTTAGTACATCCTTACTACTTTTGAAACTGTTCTTGAGAATAATTCTCCCTGCATGGGAATAAGATGAGAAAGGATTGTAGAAACAATTAGTAGAACAGAGCATCTTTAGGATTAAATAACAGATTCAGAGAATAATTATGCTCCGATTAAAATCAAACTATTAAGAATCTACTTTCATGGGAAGCAATTTATATTGGTACTTGTCAGGTTTTAAGCTATTTTTATGAAAGAATTACAGGTACAGGTATAAAAAAAACTAGGGCAATTATGTCTATTGACAATATAATGTTTGATCTACAATAAGTCAGTATTATCAAATTTTTAGCGTAACAATACTGTATAAATGTAATTTTTTAACGATATTTTAAGATATTTTATCGTCCAATGGGTATTCTTGGGGTATCAACAAAAAGTAACCCCCCCCCCCTTCAGCCACCCATCACAAATTTTTCATAGATTTTAAATGTGGATATTAGATGTCTAATTTTAATTGTGCAGCTTATTTTTTAAAATAATTATCAAAATAGATAATTCTACATAAATAACACTAATGTAAAACCACATACATGTTTTGTTCATAGAGTAGCTGAGCGTGACTAAGTATGGAATGTGAAAGACAAATAAAATTTCTTTACAGACAATCAAATATGTTTTAGCAAAATAAATTGGACAGTGGTGTTTCTTCAATGTTGTCCTAAATAATAAGATTTTTGTTTGTTCTTTAAATCTTATAAACGACTTAATCATTACAATTTTCTATTTCTGAAAAGCTTCACATTGGTTTCTGGTTGTGTTTAGGCTATTGTATTTTTAGATGAAGACTGGTTTTAGGCTACTTTTCTGCTTATTTCCTACATCAAAAACAAAGTCGTGCTATTACTAAATATGTTATTTGAAAAGAAAAATATTTATATTTATAATCTTAAGTTTATAATTTATTAATTAAATCTATTTGAAAAAAATTGTAATGTCAAACATTGTCTGTATTGTATAAACAATCTATAACAAGGATAATTACTATGATATGCAGCGCAGCCTAAACTTTACAATTAAATTATCCTATTATACAAAGTAGTAATCTTTTTTTGTCTGTAGCGAAGGATCTAACTTACTGCTTAACCGATATGGCCCTTCTCTTCCGTGAAGCTTTTCATAGTTCCTGTGATGGTTTTAGGCTATTTTTTTTATAAAAAAAGTTTGGGTATGATTTTAAGCTATTTTTCTGCACTCCCATATCCCATCGAATATAGGGCGCCAAGATACTAAGGGCGCAGCCGCTTGTAATTCAATATTTTACTTTTAGTAGCGAGGATACACCATAATTACCGTTGTCTGACCGTCAGTCAGTCAATAACGCTAAGGGGAAATACAATTTTTTTGGCTTCCATTTGAGATAGGCAGCTGCAATTTTCAGTGAAAAAAATACTAGTAAAATATGAACTATTATTGTAATAAAATACTACAAAGCTGCAATCCAAGTTGCAGTCATACAGACAGTGGAAGTGGAACGGACATATCCCAGTCATAGATTAGCTTACAGCTGCACTACTAAATATTTTGTTAAAACATTGCTATCATTGCAGGGAGGTAGGTAAAATGTAATAGGTCCTGATTAGCTGTTACAAACTTTTAAACCAATATGACTTTAATTACGCAAGGCAAGGGTAATTTTGTTTCTAAAAAATTCGGGATGTACACTATACCTTTGTCTATTAGTCTCTGTCAGACATACCACATACTTATAGAGTAGCTGCACTAAATAGGAATTTGTAGAGTAGTGTCGCTTCAAAGAAGAATAATGGTTTTTGATTGTATCTTGAGACATTGCAACCAGTGTAAAACCCTTTCACACGGGAATCTAAGAAGTCGCAGGGATATTAGGGAAAGGTAGATTCAAACTTTAAAATCACTGGTAGACAAGCTTAGACACTGTTACTTAATATATAGAGCAATCAAACCCGCGACCGTGGCTCGCTGTCGGGGAGGTGATAGGTTCGAATCTGTGTTCCTACTGCTACTAGGTAAGGTGCGCGACATAGTTAGAGTAGGGGGAATGCCTTGGCCCATAACAGGCGCAAATAATTTCTATGCACAGGCAGTAATTCTCAGACAAGGGTTGTGCAATCAAAGGGTTGATTTTACACTTTACACCGCAATCATAAGCGGAGTATGTTTCAAGGTGCGTGGAAAGGTCTAGAACCCGAAACGACACTAAGCCCCCTAGAGTCATTATTTAGACCATTCATAAATCAACCTAGACAACGAGGATTTAATATCAAAAAAAGGGGAGAACGCAATTCTTTTCAACTTTAAGGTGTCGAGTTTAATCTTAATTTCAATATCTCCTCAGCTCCCCGATTGCCAATAATTTAGAATGTTGATGTAAATATCATACATTGCAAAACTAAATAGAATGTCAATATTAGGTCACTTTTATAAAGCCTTTTTTCTTATCAACCAATTATATCAAGATCAAGATTAAGATTTTGTATTCAAACTTCAACTTTTTAAAATTTGTCTATTCCTTTGTCACTGAAAGAGATATTCTATGTATCTTTGCTTACATACATACATATATTTACATCTTACATCTTACATAGGTATAACAGGGACAATTAACAAGCGATTCTGATCATAACTATCTTGCAATAATTAGGTTAACATAGTTTTTAAACCTTAGTTCTCATAAAGGTTGAAAAATATTTTTTAACGCATCGTATTATAGACAGCTTTCCGCAGATATCAAAATGAAATTTTTTTAGATTAATCGCAGGTTTATTGATTCTGAGGGGCTAATATTTTTATTTCAATCGTAAAAATTGTCTTGTAAACAATACGAAACATCATTTTTTTCAGTATGGCTCAGAACTGGTTATAATCAAGAGGATAATAATTGGTTTAGAGTTCATATTAAGAAAAAAATCTTTAGCCTACTTATGGTTGCAAAAAAAAGAGTTTAGGCAAGAATGGTGCTACTTTTAATATAATAGATTCGCAAATAAGACTTATTCAAAATGTGGTATAAAAAAGCAAATTTAATTATTATAAAGAAATTTTGATTTAATTATCAACATTTTACCTAGAACCGTTTTTAATTAAATGCCAAATTTTCTAAATATTGGACCTTCAGATTTGATTTTGAAGATTTTGTTAAAAAAAAAGTTTGCAGATTTTGTTGCAATAAAAAAACCAAAATGGGATGAGAATATAATCATAGAGTAACTAGCACAAGAGATTACACAATACAGATGAGGGCTGTGATTAATTAGTACAAGAGAATACACAATTCAGATAAGAGATATACTCATAGTGTAATAAGCATAAGATGAGACACAATCCATGTTAGGGATGTTAGCTTATATATAGTAATTAGCTCAAAGGAATACAAGTACAATGAGAATTTAGTTTGTAACGTAATAGATAGTCATATGTAAATGGAAAGCTGATTTTTTTTGTGACGATTTCTATAATCATTGATGATATTATTACTTTGTTTCATCTATCTGACCAAAATGCCATAGAAGGAATTAAATGTTTGTAAATTAATTTTGATTATCTCAGATGCTATAAAAGGTATATTCATCCACTATTATAATAAAGCATAATGGCACAGGTGAGATAATAATGAGATTATATTGACAATAGATTTTTGTTCTTATACTTAAGAATATTGACATCCTTGTTTTTTCTGTTAAAGAAAAATACACTTTACACCCAGCAAATTACAATTTTTGTGGTGAAAATTACTAAAAGTTTTACATATTAAAGAATAAAGAAGAACACATAAAGAAAATCTGTTACAGTTAAATGCACATATATACTCTTTTTAGATGGATATACAATAGTTTTACTAATATGAAAATCTGTTACAGTTAAACCCACATATATACTCTTTTTAGATGGATATACAATAGTTTTACTAATATGAAAATCTGATACTGTAAACCCACATATATACTCTTTTTAGATGGATATACATTGGTTTTAATAATATGAAATCTGGTTAAGTTAAACCAACATATATACTCTTTTTAGATGGATATACAATAGATTTACTAATATGAAAATCTGTTATAGTTAAACCCACATATATACTCTTTTTTAGATGGATATACAATAGTTTTACTAATATGAAAATCTGATACAGTTAAACCCACATATATACTTATTTTAGATGGATATACAATAGTTTACTAATATGAAAATCTGTTACATGTAAACCCACATAGATACTCTTTTTAGATGATGGCTATACAATAGTTTTACTAATATGAAAATTTGTTACAGTTAAACCCACATATATACGAAAAGGTTTAAGATAGATTTTTAAAGAAGTCATATTTGGAAAGCATAATTTTTCAACTTTGGTATATACTGTAAGACCAGAATACTAACTGCTAAGGTAATAATATACTTCATATGACTCAACTAAGGTTGTGGGGATTTTTTTTATAATTGTAAAAGATATACGGCTAAATTTTATGAAATTTGGTTTACAAAAGTAAATAAATAGATAAAGGTATTATTCTTATTGATTTTGTATGAGGAATAATACGACTAACATTCAAATTAGATTATCTTTATATCGTTAGAGAAGGACGGAAAAACGAACAATGTTAGTTGTAGAGTAACTGCAGCTTGCTATTAAAAACATATGTGTATTTAAATTTTAGTCAAAAATTTTTGTTATGGGATACAATACATAAATTTTCAGCATGGTTTAAGCGTTTTTAATACAGTGGAAATTAATTGATTAAATGGTTTGCTGGAAAGATACTCATAAAAACCCTAGCCATTATTTTTCTAGGCTATATATTGGGGAATATAACCAGGAAGCTTGTAAGAATAAACGTTCTAAAAAATTATTTATATCAATAAATACTTAAATCATGAAATAGCAAGCATAAAAATAGTCGATTTAATACTCTAGAGATTCAATCAAAAGAAACTTCTAGAAGACATGTTTTTGCTTATATTTTTCACATGATTTAATCTCATGATATGAACAATAATACTTTTTATGATTTCTCCAAGCAAAGCTTTACCCTATAAAAATACAGCTATTCATTACTAATAAGGATAAAATAAATAAAATATTTCACAAAGACTGTCTGTAAGTCTTAGTGCTTAGCGAAGAACTAAGATTTGCTTAGCTACTGTTTAAGATAGTTGTCTATGTTTTTGGTGAACTAAAGATACTATAATTTATTTTATATACCTTCTTTACAGCTTACTAGCTGGTGCGCCCCAAGCATCTACTGGCTCTATATTAGAAGAGATACGTAAAGGCATAAAAATAGCCTTAAAACATACCCAGACATATTTTTTAAATATTGCCTAAAGCCATTCCGGGACATAAAAGAAGCTTCACTTTTCAGCGGTTAGCGAGATCCTTCCCTACAGACAAAAAAGCTATTGGACAGATGTTGCTATACTTTCTTTTTAATATGTCTCCCTATCCCTGACAGAGAGTTAAAGCAAGTTTTGTTGATTTATTGTAAAAGATAAATGTTGTAAGTTTTATAAAAATGGTCGGGGAAAGAAATCTAATAAGATTTACAACAGACAAAATAAGAAATATTAAGGCAAGTTTACAGTATTTATCTTCAGAATTTTTAACATCATAGCAACTCTATAGCTGGAATTTGGTTGCCAAAGTAAATTCTTGATTTAACTATATGCCTTTAAAGATCTGATCTATAATCATTTACATATAATGAGTTTTCTCTAAAATAAAAAAATGGCAATTTTATATTAGTCAAAGCAAAAGCATATTATAGACAGCTTTCTGCGTACAGTAAACATTCATTAATTGTAGAACATTGTCTGTAATACGATGCTTATTTTGTTATTGCGGCGTTACTTTTAGCTATTTTAGAAGCGCAGCTACTCTCTGTCTTACTTTATTGCATGACCACCACCTGAAACTGCATATAAATATGCATCGGATGTTGAAAGTGGAAATCATATTATTGACTCCAAAGCCTATTAGATACAATAGTATTACAATCCAGTTAAAGGCAAACAAAATAGAAACTTTACTGTGATAATCTTATTTCAAATTGCTCTAGAAATCCTAAGTAGGAAACCTTTCGACTTACTACCACACAGCAGAAGTTGGTTTTAAAACATTTTTTTCAAGAATGGTTCAAGTTATTTCTATAACAGATCTATAGTATAGATGTATAAACAGATACCTACCTGCCCCCCTTTTGCAAGGACCTTTTACGTCTGCCATTAAATTGTTTTATGCTACTTGGCTGTGTTAATATTCCCAACACTATTGGTTAAGTGTAACAACTCTTTTTTTTAATACTAGAAATCAGTGATACGACATTGAATTTGATTCCTGTACGATTTGGCATAAAGTAGTAATATAATCTTTACAGACTTCTTGGTTATATCTTTTCTCTAAATTTGTTTATTTCATTGTTCGTCTCTGTTATGGATACTGGCATCCTTATATTATGTATGTTAAACTAGCGACAACGCCACTAGCTCTTAGGAATCAAAGGAACAAATCGGGCTAGAAAAATACCTTAATATCATCCAAAGATTTAAATCTTAAGACAGAATAGCCTAAAACCATCACAGTATCTATATGAAGCTTACTTAGAATAGTTGTTAAGGTCTTAAGCTTCAGACAAAAAAAAACGTTTACTACCTTTTAAAATAGGAAGTTAAAAATGTTTTTAAAAACTGTACTTAAAGATATGATATCTGCCAAAATCAGGATGAACTTTATGTCAATTCATTCTCATGCCGATTAAAAATATTTTATATTCATTTATTCTTGCATATAAATACATATATACAGGGTAGGGCTCATAAATCCGGACTTTTTTAAACGGCCATAGCGTCAAGACTACTTGACCGATCAGGACGTTTGACCCCACTATAAAAAGCTTAGGTAATGACCTTTTTACCCATAAAAATCTTTGGACGATGTAGGACGTGTACTCCAAGCTGACCGTGCATATGTTCAACTAGGCAAATTCGAAATGCGCACGTTGCTCATGAAACTTGCTGAAGGTACTGTTAGATACATAAGTTAGGTACTAGAAATTACTAATGCTCTCTATCCAAGTTAGCTTGGCCGTAGTACTTCGGAAAATTGACACATAGCAGATTGTGAGATGTCAAAAACGTCAAAATCTTGAAAATTTCACGATTCTCCTCTTTAGGGGCTCATATGGAACCTTGATTCTCGTATATTGATGTATATTAGGACCAAGAAAAGAAACGAAGTAGCTGGTCTCGTCGTATTTTCACAATAGCTTTTGATAGGTTATCTTAGGTAAATGTTAATGATTGCTACGCAGGGTTAGAAAATTGGCTCCGCATGGTTAGAGCTCCCCACGCAGGGGCAAGACATAGGAGAAAAGCTACGAAAATGCGACGAAACTCGCTACTTCGTTTTCTTTCGATGATCAGGAAATTCATTTATTAATTCTTATAGCATAAAGAAGTTGTATCAACTTTTTTTTTTATAGCTAGCCGGTCCTTTTAGTAAGTAGTAGATGTAAAATTTTTCATAGAATTCAGATATGCAATCGGTTTTTTTTGTAGACCTCTTATTTTTTAAGTAATTTAAGTTTTTAAAAAAAAATTAAGTCGATTTTAAGGTACTAAAATGCAACAAAAAAAA
>LS058173.1:0-10260 GCA_900241095.1 Acartia tonsa
CTCGTGCGGGCGATCTCGTCTGGCAACGAGGTAGACAAAGGATTTGGCTATCGCATCCCGTTCGACGAGCTTTTGTAGCCGGAGGATGCAGAAGGTTGTCCAGAAAACGAGTTGTCCAGATGAGGCGGTCGTGAGGAAGGTGGAGAGTGTTATGATGAGTTTTCTTTGGTTGAGAGAGGGGCACGGAAAGCTGTCAGTACTGGTATTGTTCCCTTTTGGTTTAACAGAATATGGTAGAAATGTATGTACAATTTTTGTGAGTGAGTCAAAGCTAATGCATGGAATAGTAACAACAATATTATAGATTTTTCAGCTAGGGCTGAGAGCCTGTAGTTGGTGATGAACAATTTGGGCTCTTGACGCCCGATGGGGAATCGTTTACACTGGTGGTATATGGGAATATAGGAATGGTCCATTTTTACTGCAGGACTAAAATGGCTGGATATTCATAGTTCTTATATTGTCAAAATTGACTTGGTGTAAATCAAAGATTGATGTTCTTACGTTTGTATTAAGTTGATCTCCTAAGTTCTTCGCCATAGATCTTATCCAGGGCCTAATGATGTAAAACTTTAGGACTCTACCCGTTGTGACTCTATTTACAACTTGTTCTTTTATAGTTGCATATTGTACTTGTTCGTGTGGTAGCTGGCGAAGGGGGGCGAAGGAGGGAAAGAAAATGATCCCCTGGCAAGTATCCCGGCAGATAGGAACTTGCCTTTGTCAAGATGTTTGGGACAAATACCGAAGGGGGGGTATTTTTGTTTTGTTGACAGCTAAATTATGTTTTGGGTTAAAAAAATGCACGTTATTTTATGGGTTCAGAATGAACAGTTGTTGGATAAGAATCTCTCTTTTTCTCAAGTATATTATTTAAATGTATTGTTGATGTAGCACACAGTAGAAAAAATATGAACAAACTAAACTGCACTATCTCTTATACATTGTTACAACGATAAAATGTATATCTTGGCATTCTTCGCATTAAGGTTGTCGTAAATACATAGATGATTACAATTAAGCTTCGCCGAAGGGCGTGTGCGTTTTATACATAGATGATAATATATTACATGTATACACGGAAAGGTTATGATCTAGAAGATTACTCCAAAAGGGTGCAGGTGTTATGCAGTTAGTCTTCTTGGTTTTGAAATAATTACTTACGAAGTATGTGTTGTTCTAACAATTCAGTACACGTTAATAATTTTGATGCTTGATGGCCTTGGCCACGATTGAATTTGTGTTCTAAAAACCCGTTTACACAGTCTTGTTCGTAAACGTGGGGTGCCTAAAGTTGCTGTTTTTGGGCGTGAACTTAAGTCTTTGTGATATGTGTCAATGCAGGGTGATAAGTATAACGACCAATCAGAGATGGGATACGTGTGGTGGTCGAAAGAGTTATCAAGAAGTATTTGTTTTCTAATGTACAGCCTATGATTTGCTCTTGTTCTTGCTTTTTTTTTGTTGGTATTATAGCTTATTTTTATATTAGTTGAAAAATAAGAAAATGTCAATTAAAGGGTTGCCATTACGTAACAACTGACTTCATAACTTTCTTTTGTTTATATCGCATACATATTTATTTAGGATTTTAAGTGACCAAATAGGTTAACGTTCCTTGTCTATAGATATTAAAGATGGTCTGTATCAAAATTACGGGTTTTGACTTAGATGGGAAGTCTCTTTTTTTTCAGAAAATATTTGAATCAACTCGAACAGAGTTATTTATATAGTTCACATAGTTCTAACTTATTCTAAACATGTGCAGATGGCCGCGGTCGTGTGACTTATTTTGTTGGAAAAAGAATTAATATTAGCGCTTAATATTTTGGCGTAGAAAAACGGCTGAAACGCGGTGTTTGTTATGCGAATACCGCCGATAATAGAGTATTATACTCCTAGTTGAACTACAGATATAGAAGTAGTAAAGTGATATGAACCGTAACACAGTAGATGGTAACTGTGTTACTAGGATATCCTACTATGTAGATGAATTGTGTAGATATCATAATAATATTCTTTCTAGAAACGTTGTAATCATTTGTCAACAAGACATCTGATATATTGCTCTTTCAATTCAAATTGTTCCCGTCCGGCCGCTCACGTTCGAAAGTGTGGGCGTTCGGTCAGAGAACATAATTTGCGTTTCATATACATATTAGAGCTAACTTATTTCTTTTAATTCTGCATAATCGTGGGATAGGCAAGCTATAAAACCCATTTTCTAAAGAGACAAATATTACAGTTTATACGTTCAAAATAAAGAAGAGTAAAGACTTTAATTAGTATCACAGACATTCGTAGATATTTGAAAGCTTGGCTTAGGACTTACATATATTAGAGAGAACAAGTTGGGCAAAGAGAAAAGAGGTCAAAGTGACTTTTGCATTTGTATATAGGAAAGGAATTTGGGCCCTGGAACGTAAACAGGGAACCCTAGTTATTACATGTTACCTGGCTTCAGCGACTCACGCTGATGCCGGCGTCGTTGTAGTTGCAGGAGACGCTGAGCTCTCGCTCGGGCCTGGAGAAGGACGCGCGTCTCCATCCGCACGGTCAGCTTTTGGGCGATCGGGAGGAGGGATTGGCAGCGCTTTGTAGAAGTGGGTCCAGGAGATGTGGCTGTGCCACATGTCGGCTTGGATGTCTGGGAACTGTTCGAGGTACCAGGACCTGTCCGGATAGGCACCGGCGAACCCGGATGTGGCTGGGTAGAACTGACGGGTCTCCCAGTGTCGTTCCATGAGGCGGACTGCCTGGAGAACCATCGGGTATGGGATGTTCGGGTCTGGCCTGAAGCTGTCCCTGACCTGGAGGACTCTCATGACGCCACAACCCTCTGCATATCTGTCCAGAACTCCAATGAGACACCGTTCGTTGTGGTCTCTCTTCCGGACGAGAAAGATTCTCGAGGCGTTGCAGGCCTTGTAGTGGATGACGGGCATGTAGGCGGTGGTCAGCAGGAGCCAGGCGGACTTTGCTCTGTCTTGGCACTGGGAAGACCATTTGCGCCAGACATTTGCCAAGTCGAGCTGGCGCTTGAAGATGTCCCGGTTCCGGGGCTGGTCAGCAATGTCGAGGCAGTCCTGCTCGTAAGCGTCTGCCAGGCGTTCTGTGGCGGTGATCATCTCCTTCATCATGTGGTCGCCGTAGACCTCGTCGCCGGACATCACCGTCGTGAAGTGGAACAACTCACGAAGGGGGAGGAAAACTCGAATCCGTGAGCATGTCAGTTCAGCGTCTTCGGGATGGATTCGAGGAGAGAAGTTGGAATACTGGAACAAGGTGAGCCACGGGTCAACGAGATCACCTGGGAAAGTCTCAGACTCCTCCTCTAGAGGGCGCTGTCGGTCGGGTCGTCCTCTGGAACCGGAGAAAAGACGTCCCTTCGAGGTCGGGGAGTCCAGGGTGTCTGGTTGACGGTTGGAGAGAAGGTCATGTCCGAGTCCCACCAGATCACCCATGTCTTGGATCGGCTCAGCATCCTTGTTGCCATCGGTGAGGTTGACATGTCCCTGATCTGGGCTATCTCGTCGATCCTTGCGCGAAAACACGCCTGTCGGATAATCGATGTGGCGTACGTCACCATGTGGGCGAGGAGTTGACTTACTTCGGCCCGGGGAACCGGCCAGGTGATGCTGCGCGTTCCCATTAGGAACTCTCTTCTGGGTTGATCGAAGGTGTTCTCGCGCTCCTCGAGAAAGGGAATCCATGTGGTGTCGGCCGTAGTAGTCACTGACCCGCGCCAACGTGGAGGCAGCGTGACCTCCACTGGAGGGGGGGAGCTTGCCGCCAGAGTAACGAAGTACATCTGGTTCGGGCCCAGGGGGCTGCGGAAGAGGTTGTACAGGTGTTGGACGCTCTCCTGTAGCTCTGCCGGGAGAACAGGGTGGTCTCGGGCGAGTGTTCGGCGGTCCCATGTTGGGCTGGGGAGGAGGTCCGGTGATGATAGGGTGGGAGAAAGAGACCGCACCGGGGAGGGGCTTCTGGATGGCGTTGGACTCTCCTGAGTGTATGGCTCCACTTCCTCGCTTTGGAGCCACTCCCGGGGTGGGGTTCTGGGCATCATCACTGGTATTGCCGCCGGCCATTGGACCGGGGGAGTGCAAGGAGATTGTAAGAGGGAGGCATGTGAAGTGGCTGGGCTTTCGTCGCAGACTGATGGAGTGGGATAAGACACCCTCTATTTATATCTAAAAAAAATGAGGAAACGAGGGGGGGGGGTACTTAAATTCGGCTCCCCTAATGGTATTTTTCTTCTTTTTTTTGGGGGGGGGCTTAATGATAGAATCAGATACTAAATGTAATATGGAGTGTGTACACGGGGTTTTCTACCGGAAAAACAAGGGGCTGAAAACAAGCGTTTGTCAAGTGTGTCGTTGAGCGCAAACTCGTCGAAAACTCTCAATGTAATTGATCGCACCTTAAATGTCCGTGTGGACAGTCAAGTCGCACGTCGTCGTGTGGTACAGGAACTCACTGTCTTGATGATCGCGCTGAGGAACTTGATTTCCCTCTGAGCAATACATTTCGCACAGGTCTCTGGACACGGCTCGTGCATGGGCCAGCTGTGGGTCCTCTCGCGTAATACGCGCCACGTGGGTATCAGTAATGTATTTTAACCGGTCCAGCTCAGTCTGGAACGTAGTGCCAGGGCTGCTGCTGAGGTTGCTGCTCAGCCTCTTGGCTGAGCTGCGCGCCGGAGTAGGAGGGGTAGAGAAAGAAGAGGTTTGGTGATCAACGGTCGATCTGGATACTTCTTTCTCCGCTTGGTTATTAACCAGATACTTAATCCTCTGGTCCGTCTTCCTCTTCTTCCTGCATTTGTAAGCAGTAAAAGCGATAGAAAGGGAGGCAGAAAGTAATGTGGTGAATAACCCTAGAGGAACTTGGATTTGCGAGAAAAGTTGTAAAACATTTTCTTCAATCACATTGAAAGTGTCACCCCTGATAGCTTGTGTAAGGTTCTTAAATCTTTCTTCTTGTCGTGTGACAATACCCTCGAGTTTGTCTCTAGTACCCCTCGTAAAATCGAGCGTTTCGATAATACTGTCGCCTACTGAGGAGAAAAAATCAGAAATCGAGCTATTTGTTCCTTCGGAAGAATTTCGAAAATGGAAAACGGGTTTGGTGAGATTTTCCCAAGAGACCGTGAACTCAGGCGTGATGATTTTACCGCGAGAGTTTCTCATTTCGCCAAGATGGGCTGTAGCTATACTTGTCATAAGGTTCATGATATGATTGTTCCATATTTGTGGATCAGCCAGCTGCCACACGGGCGTGACCTCTTCTTCCTTCTCGAAAATCTCGTGTGGGGCCAGTACATCGTCTAGAATCGGGGCGACGTACATGAAATTAATGCCTGATTTGGATGTAAGACACTGTTTGTAGTTTGAACGAATAAAGGAAACGCTATGTGCACCCGGAGCAAAACTGAGCAAAATAGGCTGGTTTGCGAGGCAGGTATAGATGGGAATGATACGCTTTACGCCAGTTAGGAGATTAAATCCAAATCTGGTAGATGTATAAATTAACTGGGAAGCGTCCGGGGCTGGCATGCTATGAATCCAGTCTTCGTGGAAGAGACTGTGTGTGTAGGCTGTGGCCCACCCGATGTCAGGGTCAATACGTATGGTCTTGTGCTGGAGCCAGGTGCTTGGGTGGATAAACGCGGACCCGGAAGGGCCTGAGGCAACATATATCGGGCCCGGCTCGAGTGTCCGGCCGGTGAACAAACGATGTAATTGTTTTATAGACAGCTTAGCGCCCAGTTTGGCTGCTCCAAATGTTGCACGTAGTTGGGTGGGGATGTTATTTCTCAAGAGGCAGTTTTCGTTGATGTTATCATATCGGAAAACTTGCACTGGTTCCGTGATCTTCCCGGAAAGCGTTTCGAATTTTTCCCAGATGGAATTGTTCATTTGAATAGAACATTTGAGGCCTAAATAAGTATCGCTGCATTCGGAATTGAAAGCAGAGAAACCAGGGAACCAAAAGGAAGACCAAATTATGCCCAAATCAGCGGTAGCTAAAATGTTTCTTGTCCGTAAATTGGGGATTTTCATTTCGTCTTTGAACTTACGGCCGTCTTCGCGGAGCCATCGGATTTGGGTGTCCATAGCTCTGTCCAGGAGGCTGGTTAGGCGGTGCATGGTGCTGCCCATTTGTAGTTCGTCTCTGAATCGCTTGGCGTCCCTGAGTTCCGTGATAACATGTTCGGTGGCCTCTCTTAGTTCGATAATAGCTTTATGGTTCATGAAGGCGTATTCAGTCACTCGGTGTAAATTGATTTCGAGTGTGTCAGAGTCAAAACGAAAGAGGGAAGTTAGGAGTTGAGCCAACTCTGCAGAGGCTCTCTGAGCTCTTTGTTCGCGACGAAAACGAGTAATAGGGGGGAGTGAGGAGTGGAAGGGAATGTTAAGGGAAGTACTTCTTTTAATTCCAGAGGCTCTTCTACTGTTTATAGCTCCTAGTCCTGATATGATTTGTTCCGTGTACGGGAACTCTGTATCTAAGCGGTGGAGTTCACGCTTCATTTTGCTGGTGAGCACTGCACATTGTTCTTTCTGTGTGTTCCAGGAGGCTGGGCAAAGTTCGAAATAAATACTAACCGGATAAGGGGCATATGCTTGGAGGCCGTCTGCTATTAATAAAATATCGCGATTGTGCCACTTGCGTCTAAAAGCTCCAAAATACATCGCGTCTGTTTTCCAGAAAAAGTCGAGAGTGGAGTTACGACAAAGGGCAGCCTTCCTAAAGAGAGTGTTCTTATATGATCCTGCTGGCCAAGGGAGAAAAGCACAATCGCTGCCGGCGAACAGATGTTCAGCGCCGGACAGCACAAATCGTTCGGCCTCTGTGAGAGGAAGAGAATCGTCGAGGACAGTGAAGAAATGATTAAACGGCATTCGAGCGCAAGATGTATCGTTGCTTGCACTCAGCAGGTCTACGCCTTCGTCTCTAGAAAGATGCTTTGCTACGATGATTGGGGTAGCGCAGACTGTCTTCAAAACTTGTTCTAAACTGAGGAGAGCGGATATTCCTAGGAAGAAATCGTCTGAATGCATGGTACCTTGCCATTCTTTACGGGTGGGTCTAGTACTTACTGCATTTACCTCGCCCTGAAGGGCTCTCATAGTGCAGCCGTGGAGCTGGTGTGGAGGGTTGTCAATATCGGCACCGGGTGCGAACCAGTTAACGTCCCTACCAGTTTTGGCGCGTAAAAACCCTTGTACCGTGTTGTAATGGACTTCAGAGACCGTTTTGAAAAGGGTTTCTGTCGTTCTTCGCCTCTTTCTGGATTTCTTTGGGGTGGTCGCTATTTGCCCATTGTATAGTAATGGCAAATGATTAATGAAAGAATCCAATGTCATCTCTGCTTTCTCAGGGAACAATGATTCTGTCATGTTTAACCGTCCTCTGAGATTCCGTAATAAATCGACGGTCTTGATCTTAATTTGGGAAATCATGTAAGCGTTATTTTCTCTCAGATTTCGTAAATCCCAAACTAAATTCTCCCAAGCAACGAGCTGCTGAGCTGAGTTATTATCACGGTTTTGATTCAGCAGCGCGGCTGTACTCCGTTGCAGCTGTGTTAAATGAGCTAGTTCTGTGGCCATGAGAGAAGACATTTGTTGGCTTTTGGCATTAAACGAGACGTCAAATTCAGTCAAGTTCGTATATGCCTGGGACCAGTATGAGACAGGCCATGAATCGGTATTGGCCGTCTCCTCAATATTGGAAAAGGCTGTGAGATAGGATAGAGTAACTTTTAAGATGGAGATGAATGAAGGTGTGGAGAAAGAAGTCGACGCAGGGGCGATATTAGGAGTGGAACTATTCGGGGGACGCACGATGTTGAACTCTCTCAGAGATGAGCAATAGATGCTCCAGGCGTAATCGGCTTGAAGTAAGCTCTTTTCTACATTGCAAGTGGCTTCTAGATTTCTACGGCGTTGTTCACGGGCCTGATAACCGGCTTTGTCCCAGCACTTTTCACGAAAAAGTCTGTTTAAAAAGGCACCAAGCACAAAGGCTTCGTCTTTGCACGCTGGTAGCTGCCCTAAGGGTCCGTGCTGAGTCTCATCGTAAAATAGGTTGAACAAGAGGAGAAGAAGAAGAAGAGTGCCTGCAAGGGCGACACCTGTTATGAAAAGCGTCTTCTGACAGCGTGACAGCTCCATGGAGGAGAACAAGACTGTCTGGGCACTGGTGTTATTCTTGCAGACAATGTGCTTTCCTGGGAAGATGAACTTAGACTAACTTAGATTAAGGGAAGGTTGAACGAAGAAGGAAAGGGGCTTGGTGTTAGATTCTACTTTTTTAAGGTACATGTGGTGTAAACAAGGTTTTTCTTTTGGAAAATCATTATGTGAGCACTAGATTGTGGTGTCAATAATCGCAGAGCTATTCGGGGGTGGATGCAGACGAGAGTTCACTATGGCGTCTTTTCCGGTTTTCGGAAATCCGAGTGCACACACGCATAGCGCTACTAATTGACTCAGCAACCATTTCTGGTGTGATGTCTTGCGCTCGCGTTTGAGCATCAGGGGACCCGTTGGTGCTCGTGCCTGCTGCAGAGCTGATCATTTCTGAGAAGGATGGGAGCATCCGGAACGAGTATGCTTCGTGGAGAGGGCGGAGGATTTGGCGTAGGAGGATGATAGTTTCCTTCCTGTGGAAGGCTGACACCTGGAACGCCTGTTCCAGGGCAGTCCCTTCGCACCAAAGCGCCTTGCAATTGCGTCTGTCATGGAGGCGGTCTGCGTGTTTGATGACAAAGGCAGAGAGAAGTTTGCAAATCGTGCTGAATTGGAAGATTCGCACATCAGGATGAGGGTAACCGTCCAGGAGGACGAGCCGGAACGCGTCTGTGACACAGAAGTATGAATCACGAGCGATCGTTCCATTGTATGGAACTATTGTGGGTCTTTGGCTAATATGCAAGAAGCGCCCTCTGGGGGCGTTGACAATCCTGTAAAAGTCTATGACAGGGTGGTATGGGCGTGGCTGTAGCGGGGGGCAAGGTACTTGGAGCCAAGGGGAGTCCTCCATGACCAGTTGCCGTGCCACAAAGGTACGTAGTTCAGAGAAGTGTAATAACCTGGTTCCAAGAGCGTCTTCTAGATCAGGGGGTAGAAGAGCGTTGTACACGTTTCGGGGGTCATAGAGGCGGTGGCCAACGATTCTGTTCAGCAACAACTTCACTATCTTGGCTAGATCGAGCGGTCGGTTCTTTCCGTAGCCAGAGATTGGATACTTTTCACTTAGAAAGGGTCGAAGAGGAGCGTTTGGGCGCCATCGTCGTGGATAATCGACGAGCTCGTCTTCTCGAGGTGGATGAGCTTGGCTAGGAGCTGCCGGGGCTTGTGCAGCGTTCTCCATGATGTAATAGTTTTCTAACAGGAGGTGATCTCACAAAAGCGACACTTTCAGATGGCACGACCGTGTTTGTAAGACTGAAGAAACGAGCAAAAATCGTCGTCAGTTTGAGCCATGGAGAGGAAAACGGTCGTGATGGCTTTCAAAGAGAGGACGGGTGAGGAGGGTTTGGAACGATTAGTGTAGCTAGAGGATTTGGAAAAATAACATGAAATGAATGAGAAGAATTTGGATAAATCATTTGTCAACATCATGTAAATAGAGGGGTCATGAACAATTTTAAAGCTGTTATTTTTGCTGAAAAACGGGTTCATGTGTCTGGAATGTCTGCCTTAGGCGCTCCAAAGTGTTTATTTCCGGAGAATATTCAATATTAGGTCATAAATCCAGACGTCTGGGCGGGTCACTCTGCTCATATGTGTTCTTGATTATATTCGTTTCTGGAGAGCCGCCAGAACGATTTTGCTTGTAGTGTTCATTTGGAGTAGCAATGAGCAACAAGTTGGCTGGTCAGGAAGTTGGACTCGAAAGACCTTTAAAGGAGTTGGAAACACTTGTAACCCGAGTAGGAGCTTTGTCCATACGCTCTACCCGAGCAGCGGCAGTTGAACTAGTGAATATGGCTGATTCTGCACCCCTGAATTTGTCAGTTGTGAACAACAACGGGCTCACCCGGCCGGCTGAGGTAGATGGTGAAGTTGGACGCGCTGCTGCTGCCCTTCTGCGCCTGCGCCGAGGATCTGCAGCTTCAACGATTCCTAGGGTAGGAGCAGGAGTAACGAAGAGGAGGAGCGAAGGAGGGAACGGGGCTAAGACACGAGTCTTCGTCGCTCGACAGGGAGGAGTCAAAACACGTGCAAGCACAAGGCAGGCACGGCA
>LS058174.1:0-10260 GCA_900241095.1 Acartia tonsa
CATATTTGATTCCAGTTTTCAGGGAGAGGTACAGACCAAGTCCTATTTAGATATTACTTTAATAAACGGAAATTCTATTGTTTTTCTTTTAATTAATATTTTATCATTGGAAATAAACTATTTTGACTTGATTTTTGTCTATATAGAAAATAACTAAAAAGTTATTTAGTCCAATTATTCAGATATCTTTGTTTTTATTTTATTTTACTTTGATATTGAAAAGTAACTTTACCTGGTTCTATAGGTGCTCTTCTGTTTGCATTCAATTGAAAACATCTCCCTTTCCATGTTATGGGTTCTATCAAGGAATTTGATATTAATTAAGATAAAGTTTTATATAAGTATTGAGAGAACAGAGATTTGGATTTTATGACTCAACTAGTAAATTATTGAAAAAGGGAGGAGTAGGTTGCGCTAAAAATCCGTAAAGGTGTGAGTTTTTAGACTTAAAAATAGTAGTAAAACGGTAATATTCACTAGTTATGTGTATTTCTTACTTAGGTATTGAACAGAACTATAGACAAATTTTTTTTAATAGTTAGCTCAAATTTTTATTGTCATACTACTGTTTTTAACTTAAAACTCACAACCTTTACAGATTTTTAGCGCAACCTACTTCTCCCTTTGGTATTCTTATTTTTTTGTACCTTGTTTAAATATAAATCAATAAATTTTTAAAAATCCAGAACTTATGTCTTTGAGTTTTGCATTTTTTTTATTTCACTTTTGTATCAGTACCGAAATATTATTTTTATTCAAATACAGTTGATTCTATTCTAGAAGTGTTTTTTTTAATGATAATCAAAAAAACATATATTGTAAAAACATTATCAAATCCCTTCTAAAACAACTGAAATTTGTGGCAAGCAAATCCTGTTATAACTTGTGAACTACTTGAGAATGTTAGAATAACTTGTGCATCATTTCTACCATAATTACACTTATAAAAAATACCATCTATAAAATGACAATTTCTTATAATTTCATCATATGTGTACCAAAATTCATTCGGTATATTTTTAAGGTCTTGTAGTGCCTTGACCACCTCAGTATGATTCATTTCTTGGTACTGAGTAAACTTCTTATAGGACCCTTGGTTATTGTAACCAATTACACGAGTTGGATTTTTGGGGCATATAACAATCACTGGAAGAGTTATATACTTCTTGGCTGTATTAATGTTATATTTGAAGCTTGAATTTCCTAAAAAATATTGATTACTTAAGTTTTCTTTCAAAAGTGCCTAATTAAAACCCTTTTTATCCTGCACATTGTGGAATAATACTATTACCTCGTATATAGTCGGGTATTTTGGATGTATAGGTAAATACAATTGCAAGAATGAACATCAGTATTGTAAAAAACTTCTCAATCATTACTAACTTTTTCATCATTTTGATCTGATGTATGAGATTCATATTAAAAGTTATGTGAAAAAATTTACAATTATATTAATTAGTATACACATATGAAAAATAATTGTATAGGTGTTAAAACTGTTGATTGCGAACAGATATTCCAAAAGTTTGCAGGTTTCTGTATATTTAAAAAAAAAAACAAAAAAAAAACTACTTCAATAGGTATCTTTTTATTATTGAAAATTTAAATCAGGAAATTATTCTCTATTTCATAAAAATCATTACAATGTTGAATATAGTTATTTTATTTTCAGTTTTATAGTTTACTGGTTATAAAAACAGGGAATACAAATTATTCTTGCTTTATTTGAAATTGTTAAATGAATAAAGTTGTTAAACTGTGAATGGCTGTGAACAAATTACTTATAATCATAATATTTACCCTTTTCAATAACAAAAAATTACCTGTGCCATACAGGGTGTTTTAAATTTTTAGATCACATGAACTTTAAAAGTTTATAACTAAACAGATCATACAAAAAAATTCATGGATAATTTTTTTGTTGTTGTGTTGCTTTATTCAATTGGTTATATTTTTATAACAAGTTTTCATTATGGAAGTTTTATGTTTTAAGGGATGTCCTTATTCCTGTATATGAATAAAATTCTACATTTTAATGCCACCATTAGTTCTTGTTTGATAACATTTACAATTTCTAGGTTATCTTAGAGGTCACTTAAACTTATGTTAAACTTGTTATAAATGACTGGATTTAATTTTTTAAAATGATTTTTACTGTAAAAATGGATATTTTTATTGTAAAAATATTATTAGTTACTGGCAACCCAGCTTCTACCAATAATGAAATTAATTCGGGAAAAAATCATGAAAACTCTATGTGTTTTTCATCTGTCGTTGGGGGGCAACACATCGTAAAATTTACGACCTCTCCATTTGCCCCCCAAATATTATTTTAGATTTATTTCGCTTGTTGGTTATATTCCTGCGCAATTAAAGGGGAATGCATTTGCCCCCAAAAAAGCTTGACATTACCAAATACAACAGAGACCTCAAGACAAATTTCGTGCAATAAATATTATTTGTCCGAATACTTGTCTCCCAAAAACAAAAATTTAAGGGAAGGCATAATTGAAAGGGAGGGGAAATGACTCAAAGGACTGCAATCAGGGTTATAGGGATAGGACAGTGTATGTTGAATTAATCTCCATCCACATATTCTCCCCTTTTTAGGGTACTATTAGAAGTTATGCTTTCTCAAAAGAGTTTTTTCTTCCATTGTCCTATCCCTTATCTATGATTAAAAGTACGTCAATGCAAGGCCCAAAGATTTATGTTTATACAATACAGTCCACATTAATAATATTATTAGCAAAGTCCATAATTGTTAGGTTAGGTCAAATATTGATTTGCTTTGAGAAATATGCTCTAGGGTTGGGGGTTTGGCATCTAGAGAATAATATTTGGCCTCCATCTCTACTTTCACTTCAAAATAATCAATATTTATGATATTATCATCAAATAAAATGAAGAACAATGCAATTTTGTTTCTAACTAACAGAAATAATCAAGGCAAAATTGTTTTTCCAAGTTTTACTGTTATCAAAATAATCTCTAAAATCTTCAGAAAAAAAACTCTACATTAACCTTATAATAAAGTAACAGGATGTGTGTCTGTCTGTTTGTCTGTATGTACCGAAGGATCTCGCTAACTGCTGAACCGATCGTGTTATCCTTAACAGGGTAGCTTCTCATAGGTCCCGGGAAGGTTTATAACTATTTAGGGGGAAAGGTACCACCACCCTCCAAAGAGAAATCACAAAAAATGGGGGAAAGAAATTTTGCGTGGAGACTTCTACGCAAAATAAAGAGGTATCGTAGAGACTTGAACAAAAAAAAACATATGAAGTGCCATTAGAGTCCTCTAGGGGCATAGCCGCTAGTAAAAAATAAACTAGGTGATTAATTTAAAAGCTAGAATCAACCATAGCTTATTGCATTGGTGTCCTAAAACCTTACTGCTTTGCACGTACAACCTCTGGGCTGCACTTCCATGTAAAAGTGCAAATATAATTTAGGCTTACAGCATGAGCAGAGCATTCCACTGCACTACAACTGCAGGGAAGGTTTTAGGCTATTCGGCGAAGCCACTTGTAGCTTTCAGATACAAACACTTTAGAATAACTGATAATTTTGTCCGTAGCTTTTATGGCATTTGTTTCTTAGTTGGGCAATAGCCTAAAACCATCCCAAGACAAATAATTCGCCTATAGCTTTCAGCACTTTCCGAGATATTTTGCTGCTGATACTTTCTGTAATTTTTTGCCATTGATCAAAAAAACATTTTAAAATACTATTTACAAAACTATTTTTTATCGTCAAATTACATAATACATGTAATACAGTTTTTATTTTTATAGGGAAGTAGTGATGCACATCTAAAAATTGTAGAAAAGCGTTGCTTTTCACAATATTGTTTGATTTGTAATTTCATCCTTACTTTCAAGTAGCCGTTTTCAAGAATTTGCATAATAACATGGAAAGTTGTTCTGGAAAAATCTTTATCCTCTGGATGGAAAATAGCCCAAAACCTGCTCAGAGCCAAAGTTTTTGTAAGATCCTTTCATCAAGCTGTTTAAAATATTAATAAACATACTTTTTGTTTTACAAATTGTAGTAAATGATTGTTTTATTTTAAAATTTTTTTATTATCTGTATGTCCTGTTCTACTATTTAGAAAACATATTCCATTTTGTAACTTTAAGTGCTTATTCGTTGAAATGAGTAAATACAAACCTAAATATTGCATATGTAGTGTGTAATTTGTAATTTATGATTTAAGGGCAAGTTAGAAAAACCGAATTTCTAAAATTATGAGGAGTGCAATATTTGAAAATAATTGTGGCTCTGCCTTAATCCTTGCTGAGATTTATATAAAGCTTCTCCAAAATAGAGAACTCAAGTGTTTTTCGAGATATTTTCGAACAAACAAGAAAAGAATTACTACTTTTATAAAAAAGAAGATTATGAAGAAGCCCAGTCCAGCAGATGGTTAGTGGTCATAAAAATATAGAAAAAAACCTTTATTTTATATGTATCTTCCCAGTACCTGTTTAAAATGAAAGATTCTTTTTATCTTAGTAACATATCCCTGTATCTCTGATAAAAGGTATACCTACAACCTATTGATTGAAAGAAAAGCTAAAACAAATAAGATTCTATTTGTTTTGACCATTTAGGAACATTTAAAAAAAATGGATTTTTTATATCTATGGACATAGCATATTTAAATTGATAGTTCCTTAAAGAATGATATAAACTTAGTAAAAAATAAAAAATAAGTATTTAGACAGTAATTAAAAGAATGATTGCTTTTTACGATGTAGTTCTCGAAATTAGCACTTTTATACATATTTTATGAATAAAAAGTAGCCTTCTGATTTTCCATATCTAATTTTAAAAGATGTGTCTGCCTGTTTGTAGCTTAATATCTCACAAACCATTTATCCATGATTACAAAATCCATTAAAAGTTAACAAGTATTGGACAATGTAAATGTTATGTTATGTCGTAAATTCTATCAGTTTTAGGTTTGTATAGCAAAGTAACTCTATGATTATAGTAGTATGTCGTTTGATAAAGACGTAACGTAAATTAACTTTAAATAGTCATAATCATACCTTTAATTGAATAACACTTCATTTTCTTTAAAATGCATAGTCGATCTTATAGCCCCCCATTATTTTAAAAGAAAGGGGGGTGTTCGTTTTTTTTGTTTGTATTGTGTCTATATCAGCTTAATTTAGGTTAGGTTGGGTAAAGGATAGCGCCGCTGGGGTGGTGCCATCCGCAGGGATTAAGTCTAAAAAAGCACCTTAATTTCCGATGTTCATTTTTAAAATGAGTGGAGGGTTCTACTTCGATGGAAATCAATGAACAATATTTTTTACTATTTTTAACAAAACTAATAAAAATTTTGATTTATCTGTTGAAAAAGTTTTTTTTCAATATATTCTTCTTTTTCTTACAATCCAACTTTTTAGGTTAATGATATTGTAATCTGATAATTTTATAATAAGCCTATGTAACAAAAAGCTCTTATTTAATATGCAATGAAAAGGGATATAGTATTTAAAGAAAAATTTTTATGCCTCAAATATCTCTGTTATTTAAAAATATCATTTTAAATTTTTGGTGTTTTTGCACAAGCCTTTTTTTACCACCACATTGTAAGCTTTAAAATCATCAGGTTTAAAAAGACAGATTTTTATTATAAGGAGTTGCGAGCTTTCTAAACTATACCTAATCGCTACATGAATCATCATACTAAGTTTGAAACCAATAGGACATTATTTATGATTTTTTACCATTAAAACTATTGTTACGAAAAGACACATTGATCCTTAATGTAGAAAAACAAAATTACCCCTTTTGTAGATTTAATATTGGTTTGAAAGTTTTTTCCATCGAACAAGATACCAGTGTAATTTACAGTCCAATGTCCCCTCCCTCCTTGACACGGGTGCCCCACTCTGTATTGAATAATCCATGCTCAAATATCAGATATTTGATATTATGCTAAAATCAGTTTGCAAAAAAAATAGATAGATACAGCAACAATGCTGCAAATTTTTTATTCGTGCTTTACCTCAGAGTGCCTATCGAGCTCTGTGAATTGGTTTCCAGTGCTCTATAAAGCTAAGTTTCCCTCACTCTGTTTGTCCGTGTGTCTTTTGGTTATGATTTTAAAGTCTTGGCTTTTAACAATAGCTACATCTTGAAGTACAAATTCATCTCAAAGGATCTGAATCAATATATGAGCATGGTAGTGCCTTTAAAGCTTCTGTTCCTTTAGGATTATTTTAGGAACTATAATGTCCTACCATCAATTCTTGGTTCTAATATATTAATCATAACATAAAACTTGAAACTTAGAGTGAAGTTTTATATATATTCTTAATTATTTGATAACGAAAAGCATTAAAACATTTACTATGGTTAGCTATTTTAATGAAAATATTAAGCTTAATTTTAAAAACACTGAAGTACGAGGTTTAAGTTTGATGTTTTAATTATAATATTCTACATTGACGGTTCTGTCAGAAATACATTAAATAATTGAAGAAACACACATTTTTTTCAACAGATTTGATGTGGGGAGGCTACTTCAAAGTGATCCATATTTATGTTTTTTTTTGTAACTATACGTTTTTTTCTCTTTTTTTATCAGACAATTTTCCCCTTTACAAACTAAACTGCATTTTAAACAACACACAAACTCTGATCTGCTCTGCATATGGATCTAATTGTCCTAGCTAATGAAAAAAAAATAAATTAAAAACTAAGAATTACAATTTTTCAGAAGTTGAAAGGCGTGATGAAGAACAAGAACGGCGGTGGAAGCGTGAACACGGGCGGCGAAACCGCCGCCGCCGCTAGTGGACCTATGGCGATGGGCAAGGCGCTTATATCAAGAAACTTTTCGCCACAGAAAAGCAATGGAAATAGGTTAGTTTTGATTTTAGAAACAAGGATGATAACGTCCATTTGTAGTCAAGCATAGATATAAGAAGCATAGTAATCAAACATTAACAAAATCTATCTAAAAAAGTCCCTAGCAGCGAGGAAATAGAGGAGTAAAATAGCCTTAGACCATCCCAAAACTGAAATTTAATTTTAAGAAAGCTTGAAACCATCCTGATGCCTTTGAAAAAAAGTTAAGACAGACGAACATGTTTGATTATATATATATATATATATATATATAGTTGCTTTAGTACTAATAACAGTGTTGCTTTAGTACTAATAACAGTGTTGCTTTCACATAAAATGCCAGTTGATCACTTATACCCCCCCCCCCTTTTTTAGTTTTGTAATAAATTGAAGATAACTTTTAAAGGGGGAGGTAGGTTGTGCTAAAATTCCGTAAAGGTTTGAGTTTTAAGGCTTAAAAACAGTACTAAAATGATACTGTTCACTAAATTTAAATATACAAATTTTTTGACTGGTTCTATTCATTAAGGAATACACATATTTAGTGAATATTATCGTTCTACTACTGTTTTTAAGTCTCAAAACTCACACCTTTACTGAATTTTAGCACAACCTAACTCCCCCCTTTATGTGTAACCACTACTGGGGATTATAACCATGCAGGGCTTACAACTGCAGTGACCTAAGTCTAATTCTCCTTGTTTTCAATTTATTTTAAAAACACTTTGTGAAAAACGATAAAACAACAAAGGGAGGGGGCAAAAGTGGCACTTTTTTGAACCAAAACTAAAAGTCAAATAGAGTTACATGTCAATATTTTAAAAAAATTGCAAACCTAAAATCTTCAAAAGTGTTAAGTGAAAATATAAGGGAATTTTGAATGAAAAAAAAGTTTGTTTCAGATGATTAAAAAAAGTCTAATATGGCAAGAAAAGGCAAAAGAAAATTTGGTGGGAACGGCGATTCCGCCGCCGTTTCTTCACAGTTCCATATTGTACCTCTTCAAAGCAATTGCCATGTCAAATCTCAGAGCTGGAACTCTTTATCTAGTTGAGTTCCTTTGACTTTGAGTTTTGGTTTCAAAGTGTCCCTTCCGCCCCCTCCCTTTTGATTGAAAATAATGCCAAGGACATATGTAAAACAAATATAAACAAACATGTAAACATGGAATTTGGTGTAAATTGAGTATTTTTAAAACAAAACTTTGTTTACTTCCTGATTCAGCATTTTTAAAGTCATTAAATTTTTTTATTTATTTGATATGATTTGATACTAAAAATATTGTTTAACCATAAATATCTATTGATTAAGTGCCAGGTAGCTGATTATAAATTTAGGAAAGGAAAAATATCTTTATCTAGAAAATATAAAATGATTACCTACGTTTATGTTACTTTTAGAACATAGGCAATGAGCATGTTTGTAATTCTTACATAAAAGTAACTTGAATACTGTCTGTGTGTACCGAAGGATCTCGCAAACCACTTACTGATATGTTTCTCCTTTTCAGTGTAGCTTCTTGTAGGTTCTGGGAAAAGTTAATATCTTTGAGGGGATGGGAGAAAGTGTATATTGTTTCATGGCATAAAACAAATATTGGTAATAATTTGATAGTCATTATCTATCTGTTATTTTGACTGACAAAAAACACTACTAATGTTGTTCTAATTTAGGAGCCACAGCACTGGGAGCCCCGCGGGTGGAATGGGAGGGGCTGTGGACGATCTGTTCCAGGGGAAGTCCCCCACTTCCCTGCATGGGAAGCACAGGGTCTTCATCATTGATACTCAAGTCAAGTATACTGTGGTAGGTGTTTGATTTGTATTGAAAATGTTAAAAACTTTCGCTATTAATGGAATATGTTACCCTTGTTTTTCTCTCTCATTTACATACTAGCGGATTCACCCCTAGCCTCAAGAGACATTGTATATGACTTAGATTCAGAAATTTAATGGTCTTAAACCATATTGTTAGTTATGAGAAGCTTACCTAAAATGGTGTTTAGTGAGATCTTATTGGAAAAACCGTACCACTTTATATAATAAAATGATACTAGGGCTTCTCATAAATATATTCTTTTTAGTGCTAAATATTTTAGTAGGTAGTGGCTAATTGCTTGAGATGGTTGACCCAGCCTAGCCTCCCCCACAAAACAGATCTGAAAAATTATAAATTCTATATTCTAATTTTCTTGTAGGGTGTTCAGATGAAAGATAGAAACTAATTATAAATCTATTTCCAGAGTGTCCAGATGCAAGATAGAAACTAATTTTAAATCTATTTCCAGAGTGTCCAGAAGAATGAAAGAAACTAATTATAAATCTATTTCCAGAGTGTCCAGATGCAAGATAGAAACTAATTTTAAATCTATTTGCAGGGTGTTCAAATGCAAGAAATAAACTAATTATAAATCTATTTGCAGGGTGTCCAGATGAAAGAAAGAAACTAATTATAAATCTATTTGCAGGGTGTTCAAATGCAAGAAATAAACTAATTATAAATCTATTTGCAGTGTCCAGATGCAAGATAGAAACTAATTATAAATCTATTTGCAGAGTGTCCAGATGAAAGAAAGAAACTAATTATAAATCTATTTGCAGAGTGTCCAGATGAAAGAAAGAAACTAATTATAAATCTATTTGCAGGGTGTCCAGATGAAAGAAAGAAACTAATTATAAATCTATTTGCAGTGTCCAGATGCAAGATATAAACTAATTAAATCTATTTGCAGGGTGTCCGGATGAAAGAAAGAAACTAATTATAAATCTATTTGCAGGGTGTCCAGATGCAAGAAAGAAACCTGTTTTTATTCAATGACCTTCTGCTCATAGCTAAAGAAAGATCTTCCTCGCATTTTAAGCTAAAAGACCAGGTAATGAAATAACAGATAACATCTTTTAAAAATCTTTTGTTGGGTCCTAGTAACCTTTAAAACAATGGCAAAAAATCTTGTTTGTCATAATTTAGTTTATTTTAGCTTGTTTTCATCATATTCTTTTTAAAAAAATATCAGAACATAATTGGTCTGTCTAAAATTTGATTATCTAATCAAAAACATCTACTTAAAAGTAGAGAAAATTTTCCAGGGGCGTATGTTTTGATGAAAACTAATCTTAATTTATGTAAATGATACATGATGTTAATGTATGTATATGTTACGTATGTAGCCTTGATTCTCTGAAGTTAGGATTCAGATGCACGAGGAGATTGGAGGTGAGAATCCTTCGACTAATCCTAGATTGGTAAGCTTCGTGCACAGCTAAGTGTATTCTATGTTACATTACAAGCTGACCCGCAATTCTCGTGGAAGCTACTCAATTATTACATCACCCTGGCCTAGAGTTTTGGCAGGTATTCCATATTAAGCCACCCTAATTAATGGCACTCTCA
>LS058175.1:0-10258 GCA_900241095.1 Acartia tonsa
CCAGCTTGGACAGGTACATTTTGACCTGGACCTGCCGGCGGTTGAGGAGGCGGGTAGAGGCGGTAATTAAGGCTGGCGGCGATTTTATTGAATAATCTAATAGTCATATACCTATTTTGCTTGCCAGTTTTTAAAATTCAATAAAATCTTTAAAATTGACGATTTTATGTTCATTTGTTTAGAAGTTAGAATTTGTCCGGTCTTATTTGCCCCACCCTGTATATTGTATAAAGAGGGAAGGGAAGGTTCGTGTGACACAGTTGCATTTTCTCGCTAAATTAGACAATTTAGAATCATTTGTGACAAACTTTTAAAAAATTGTCAAAAATCTTAAACTGGGAGAAAATAGTACATCTTTTCAAAAATTTGTTTCTATAAGCTTATTAAAATATCTTCTACTAAATGTACTACCTGTCTAAGACAGAAGCACTGCATAGGTTAACATTATCAATAAGTAGCCAGGCCCCCTCTTTCAGCGCCTTGCACAGGATGCTCTCTATCCACTCGAAGGTGCCGTGCTTTGTGTTCGACTGCAGGCTATCCAATATTCCCTAGGAAAATGTAAAATTGTCAATCGTTGTTGGCCATAGACAATTCGTCAAATTAGAGGCCGACACTTAAAAAAATGTTAGGAGGCAAAACACTTAATATACATATACAGGTGAAATATCCATTTTTCTTGGTGTAATAAAATTATTTTTACCTGGTAATTTTGAATTGTAGAATCATTTGTCCCATATTCACTCAGAACAAGGATTAAACTTTTCAAAGCTTTCATCTGATTCTTTCTCTTCTCTTTGTAAGTAGCTGTGTTGAAGTCTCCGGTTAATTTCAATACACTTTCCATAAACCTTAAAACAGGATTTACTATTATTTTTAAGTATAAATGGTGAAAATTGATGAAAGAATTTATGTGGAGATCTACAAAATCTAAGAAGTGTATTTAAACACCCTCAGACAGCTTAAGTTGAATCCTTTTAGTAGTAATACAGAAGCGTTAAAATATCCAATATGAAAATAATTGATCTTGAATAGTTTTTATAATTTGCCTTTCTAATACATGTCTTTAAATGAGGCTAAAAATGAATGTTAAGCTTCCTGGGATGTTTCTAATTGTACAAGATACTTGCTTTTACGAGATCTTCACATTATGAATATGCATGTCTACCTTCAATTTCATTTGTATCAAGAAAACCGTGTTACCGACAATTTGTTTCTGGAAAATAAATACATTTCCCATTCTCTTACTCAAACAATTGTTAAAGCGCAAGTGATTTTTTTGTTTATTCTCTAACTGATAACTCGACCACTTCCCAAGATTTAATAGACACATTACACTTTATGCTAGGGCTATACATGCTATAATAAGGTTTAAACTACTTACTTTAGTGATGATTGAATGTTGGTCTGTATGAGTTGATTTGCCAATGTGTTGGCTTGATTTTGAACCATGGAGAAAAGTTCTAGCAAGCTATTCCCAACATCAGCTTGTTCAAATCCACCAAGCAAGTCCAACGTATCACTAATAATATTAATAAAATGAAATCAAATTATATTTGTACAAAAAAATATTCTTAAATTAGCCTGTTTTGGATCATCACAAAGCTAATTGAACAGCCTAGTCTTAAGGAGATGCCTGTTTCAATAATCTTTCTGTACTTACAGTATAGGACGAATTCACTGGTCAAATAAAGAACTAAAATAATTTTACCTTGAAGAATTTAAGCTAATGGTGTAGAGCTTCCTGGAGCAAAGTGTGGCCAGTATCTGGACCAAACTTGACTTGCCAGCGTCAGCCAGGCCTGTCAGGATTACAGGCCAGGTATTTACCACACACCCAGATATGCACTCTAACATCTTGAAAGAAAAAGTTTAGGTATAATTAAATCCAAATAAAAAAGCTGAAACATAATTTGTAAATCTATGAAAAACAAACTCGAACTAATAAGCTAAAAAACAGCAATCAAAACTTTAATTTTAATCCTCATATACCTTTCTTTGATGGCTAAGCATAACATACGAATTCTCTTCAATGAGCTGAACTCCTTGTCTTTCTACGGTAAAGTGTCCAATCTTAGCAGCCTGTGCTTCCAGCTTGATATGACCAGTTAGGTCAGGTAGCGGATAATCTGGCTCAAATATAGAACTGTAGATTTGCATCACTCTTTCTTGATCCTCTTTCTTACGAAATCTAAATTTAAAATTAACTTAAACAATCATAAGAAGCTAACCTTGATATATTTCATTGTCAAGTAGGAGGGAGACATTTTTTTTTCAGTGACTTGCAGCATGAGGTTCCATAAATCTTAATATGCTTCTCCCTCAGTTTTGGAGGTTTGAATAAAATTTCTTGTGCCTCATCTTACGAGTCAATGAGAATCAACCCCCTCCCTTGAGGAAAATCAGTATTCATTAAAAACATGTTTAAATGAGTGATTGCTTTGTGCATCCACCTTTTTTTGTTAAAAAATTTATTGTGAATATACAATGGTTAATAAAAAAAATTATCTGATTACCTTGAAGCATAGAGAATCCTGACAAACTTGCCAGGATCCAATTTAGTTTCTACCATATCTCCCATAGCCTCACCCTTTATAGCATCACACCAACGCAACAAATCCCTCAGATTAAACTCCCACGGGGCACCTGACTGTCCCCACTTCTTCTGTACCACAATTTGTTGGTCCAAAATTTGGTTGAACTCCACCAATTTCTCCACTAACTCTTGTCCCAACTCTGGATGTAGGGTTAAGCAGATTAGTTTGTAATCCTCTGGTGTTAGCCCTGACATGTAAACTTTGCTGAATCTGTTCAAAAATGACTTTGGCAACCCTTTTCTATCTCCACCTTCGGACAAAGGATTCTGACAGCCAAAAACTCTTGTGTTGGGATTTAATGGGAAGGTCAGATCCAATTCAGGTATATAAACCTCACCACGATGATCAAAAACAGCATTCAAACCTTCAAGAACTGATTGCGAAGCAAGATTTAATTCGTCAAGCAAAATCCAGTCGCCATTTTGAAGAGCATCAAGGAACGGTCCATTGCGCCAGGCAAACTGGCCAACAGCTCCGCCTTCAACAGGCAAATCAGATCCAAATAGATCAGAAATATCCGTTTGATCAGAAAGATTGATTCTAACCAATGGCTGGCCAATCTTCTTTGCCAATGCCTCGACCAAACTTGACTTTCCAATACCCGGACTTCCCTCAAGCAATATTGGCTTTTGAATTTGTAAAGCTCTTAATATTTTCAGCACATTATTTGTTGTCGTCTTTGTGTAGAAAATATATTTTGGTTCACCCTGTTTATCCTTATGTTTGTTGATAGCAAAAGGTTTGACAATAAGCTTCTCTTGTGTATCTTCAAGAGTTGGATCTGAATTAATGATGCTAGCATTGGTACCTAGCAAAGATAACATCTTCTGTTCACACAAAGCTTGGAATGATTTGATGCTTGTCGCACTGGAACCACCATCCATCTGTAATCCATCCAACCAAACTAGATATGCTCCTTGGATGAATGCTTCTTGGACAGTTAGTGGTGTAACAATGTCACCTAATTCCAAGAATTAAGTAATAAATTTTTGTTTTTACCAATGAAAGACATTTTATTTATGAATATGATACAAGCACACTAGAAGTCTTTTTTACTTAAAGAAAGATAGAAATAGGTATTTGAAAAACAAATAATAATCTTAAAGTTTATATTTGAATTATAGTCGACTTAGGTCAGATGTAATAGTTTGTTATTGCCACGCAAATCATTAACAGGAAAATCTTAAAACCATGGAAATATAAAATTTCTTTATTTCTTGCCTAAATCACCATTTCCAGCACCAATGACTCCATTGATAAAGTTAACCCAAGCCAAAATATCTCTGATACTGACAACAACTTTACTTCCACCATTCACATCTCTCATCCACTGCACAAACTGGACAATATTGTCTGCAACATCCCTCGCAGCAGGCTCCAGATTTTTCAGTGTAATGCTAGATATTTGCTCTTGACTTTCAATGCTGGGACACCAGATCTCTGTGAATCTGTTCTTCAAGGCGGGGGAGAGTTCTTTCTTGCCGTAATCACCGCCAGGATTCATAGTACCAACAACCCTAAAAAAAACATATGTTATATTTTTCTTTAATTTAGAATATTTTGCATGAAAAGTTTGCGATGTTAGAGTAAAAAATATAACAACCAAATATAAGTGTGATGGAATCATCATGAAAATTAGTGAGATTTACCTGAAACTTTCAACAGCAGTTACAACTTCAGTTTCATTAGTATCAATCTTTTCGGCCAGCAGAACTTGCCGTTCCGGTTCCAGGACAGAATTTAATCTTTCAATCACACTGTCATCTGCCAAGCTAATCTCATCAGCTAGAAACACTAATCCCTTGCGCATAGCTGTAACCAGAGGTCCATCACACCAGTGGAAATTGAGACCAGCCTTTTTGGTTCCATCACCACGATCTGGGCGAAGACCGCCCAAGAAATCGGCACTTTCTGTGTGTCTATGACAATTTAGACTTGTCAGGCCAATTTCACCGATTTTAGCCAGAATTTGGACAGCTGTTGTCTTGCCACATCCGGTTTCTCCAACCAGCAGTACTGGTTCTTTAAACTTCCAAGCCTGAGCAACTAACACACACATTCGACGCATATCAAACGTCCATGCAAGGCCAGGAATATCTGTTTTCATAAGCATTTCCAGAATTGGACGTGAAACCTTGGAAGTATTTTCATGGAGACTAAACAAATTTTCAGGTAGAACTTTACGTTTAAAGACCTTTTCCAAGATCTCAATGACAACCTCGGTTTCTTCCTGGTTCCTGATTCTTGCAGCCAGCAGTAGGTATCCTTCTTCCGCAATATGCTGCTCCCAATCATAGAATTTACCAGTTGGGACATCTTCTGATAGACGATAGCGCTCGGCCCACCTAAACAAATCTCTGAGCGTGATAAACCCTTGCTTGCCAGCAAAAGCCGCGCTCATACGCCTGAATTTCTGAAGTTCAGTCAGTACTTCTATCATTTTCTTGGCATAAGTCTTGGGCAGGCCACATCTTTCTTTTAGAATAATCTCCAATTCAGCTGCTGGCAGTTGATTGAAATGCAGCTCGACAAACCGATTTTTGAAAGCTTTGGATAGAACTTTACGGCCGCCATACATACCAGGAGGATTTTGGGTACCGAACAGCCTAAAACCAGGCGCGGCCGTGATAGTTTCTTGAGTTTCAGGAATGTACAGCTGTCTGTTATCATCAAGGACACGATTAAGTGCTTCTAGTACGTCTGTTGGAGCAAGATTAAGTTCATCAAGGATTACCCATGAGCCCTGAAGCATAGCTTCGGCAAGGACACCATGTTTAAATACTAGTTTACCAGTGGCGTCGGAGGTGTAGGATCCGATGTATTCCTGTTACGTTATTACTTAAATATTTCTCAAGTAAAGTTCAAATTATTAAAAAATGTGCTTAAATTTTTGTAGTTAGTTTTTTATTAGAGGGGATTTGGGGAAAACAAAAAGCAAATGTATATTTTGGCGAAAAGATATTATTTAAGTATATTCCTGGATGTCTGTGTGTTCATGATTGTTGACTCTGACGCATTTATTGCCAGTCAATCCAGCCAAATATGTGACTAAACTAGTCTTACCAACACTGGTATCTCCCTAAATACGCATTTATCATTATTATTACATACATTAAAGTAAAATATGTCATTAAATTTGGTCGCGTACTTTCAATAAAGTTAACGAGGGGAAGTAGAGTATGATTTTCAAGTCTTGATATTTTTAAACTACGTGGTAGAAAATGAAAAACCTTTGAGATATATTTTAAATGTAGTTTAAACCATTGAACAGAATTTCCAAGTTCAAATGAATTTCGTGCAACTACCCATTTCATGATGAAGAAATTTTTAAAATTGAACAAACCTGGATTAGAACAGGATGATCACACAGGGCGACAACTCTGGCCAAATCTTTCAGGTTAGCCGCCACCTGGTCCGTCATAATGTACCTCTCATTCTCCACAGTTTCCACCTTGCCCTGGTAAAAATCCACAAATAAAGTTCCTGCAAACTTATACATACATGATAAAAGTCAATAGGATTGGCTTGAACGATTACGATATTAAATGGCAAAGGGACATCTAAAAAAGGTATGGAATTCTGTAAGAGACTTCGGGTTACTTTTTTGGAGATGATGGTTTGTTTACCTAAAGTTGAAATAACACCTTCATAAAAAATTGTCTAATTTTGCGACAAAAAGCAAAAAAAGTTTCAGAAGGAAACAACGGTTTTCGGCAACTGACATGCCAATTCCCAGTGCTTTAATTCTTTTTTTTTTATAGTTAAGCAAGTTCTTTGTGTTTTAGTTCTAGTTACAAAAAGTGGGACATCCGACCCCACCCTTCTTTATAGATCAATAATGTTGTTTGAATGACATGATATAATCACAGGAAAATTCATTCTAGGATTTTTGCCTGCGCAATCCAGAAACCCTGGACTCTGTTCCATTTTCCGTCCTCCTGCGGCTCTGCTAGCGGCTGTTTTGCCAGCTTTGCGGCGTCCTTTCCAGAAATGATGTACTTTTGCAACAGCGCTTCTAGGGTAGAATGTGATGCCTAGAAACAAGAATGATATTCTGTAAATTTTGTAAAAAGCGAAACTATACCTTCTCTTTCAGTCATCTACGTGTATGGGTTTCAAATGATTTTTTTTCTTTTAAACCTGTATGTAGCTTTTTTTCTGTCAATTATAAAAATTAAATGTACCTTATCCAATTCTGTTAGGAAACTAAGTGAGAATCCTTCGTAGAGTGACCTAGTCACATTGCCACAGGGGTTTCTATTGGCCACCCGTAGGGCTCGGCAGAGTGTTCTCAAGCTGAAGGTTGGCCGCTCACCAGTACCAGTAGTCAGCTTAGTTGCTGCGGCTGTTTTGGCAGTCTAAATAAATATCTTATAATACCCAAGCAATAAAGTTGTGAAATGACTTTTTTTATAGATTATTATTTAATTATGCTTTTAAATTTGCTACTTTTGGCAAGCATTTCAAGTCTTAATTTTTTAAAAATCTGTAGACTTATAGTGAGTTTAGAATAAAGGCGTATATTATATATGTGTAAATAGTAGACAACGTTACAGACAAAAATTTCAGGGCGGAAGGGGAAATTGGGCTGTTTATTATCTTAGTAATATAATGACGTTTTCTCATTCGTTGGACTAACAACGTTAGAGCCTTCTTTACTGATTTTTAATTGGTGATATTACTAATTGTCAAAACGTTTCAAAGACTAATTGTAATCCACAGAAGTAGTAACTTTGTGTATTATTTATTGGTTATGTACATCAATTTATCGTTCATTGTCTTATCCCAGTTTAGATGCCAGAAAAAATGTAGTTGTGAGTGGAATAAGCGTAGAATGAATTCAAATTGAACTAACCTGGAAGAAAGTGACAATATTTGAAATCTGTTTGGCTGGCAAAGACAAGTTCTGTAGGTAATCTTTCACAAGCATTTGGATATCAGACACACTTGTGATTTCATCCACGTATATCTCAGTAAATCTATGAAAAGAAATCAGATGAAAAACTGACAGACAAACATACTACCAACACATAAAAAGATAAAAATACGAGTATATAAACCAGTATGAAGATCATGTTATCAGTATCTATTAGTTGGATTGTACAGATAGAAAGATTGTATACCTGTTTCTAAGACCAGCAGGAAGATCATGTTTACCAGTATCTGTAGCTGGATTCATACAGGCGAACAGCCTGAATTCAGGATGACGTGGGACAGATTGATAGTCGCCCTTAATAGAATAAAAGATTAGTTTTCATAAAAACATGACGCCTATTTTGAAATGAATATGCTAATTGTCACTTTATAAAACGCATATGCGATTTTAAATATGATGACACCAAGAATTTATTAAAGTCAGAAGAAAATGAATTATGGGTAATTAAGTTAACATACTATATTTGATTAGGAGTTTTACCTTTTCATAAAGACAGACGCTTCCATCCAGATCCAACAAGGATGACAAACATTCTAAAGTTTCTGGGTTAGCCATGTTGACCTCATCAAGCAGGATCCAATGGCCTTCCTTGACTGCACGTGTCAGCAAACCTTAAAACAATAAAAAATTGAAGACCTATGATGCTGGGACGATTAGGTCAACTATAAGGCAATTGAGTTTTCAAAAAAGATTTTCCTAGTTTTGAATAATTAAAATAGTTTACCTTCAATAAAAGCAAAGATGGTGGTCTTTTCGCTTTGCTTCAGAATCTCCGAAACAATCTTCAATTCCTTGCCCACAGCGGACCAAGATTCCCGCAGTTTGATGGATTCCCCGTCTGATCTGGATTTCAGTTTCTTTATGGCAGCCTAATGAATGAAAACAAATATTAATGAACGATTATCTTTTAACTTTTCTTGTAACTTAAATATAAACCTTTATTTATTGTTTTAAGCTTTAGATAATGTTATAGACTTAACATAGCTAAAAATAACCTTACTCTATTTGCAGCGCCACTATAATAAAATTTTCGAATGTCCATTCGTTTGTTAATAAAATATTCGTTGCTAAATATGTCGAGAATTTTTCAAACAGTTTAACAGTTTGAAATTCTTCTTTACTACTCATGGAAATTTTAGTCCATGTTTTATAAATAAATATACCTGATAAGTATGCGACATGAGAACCAATGCATCTGACCATCTTTTTCCCATGTAGCATGTGGACAAATGTCCGACAAACTTGGTATTATCTCCACTGGCAAAGGTTGTATCAAAGGCCTTGTTAAATATATTCAATATATTATGCATGGTAAAGGTGATGTCCACAGGTTTATATCCTCCAAGAAGATCAACAGAATCGCTCTGCTGATTCATGTTAATCACGCGCAGCCGTCGGCCGGTTTGATCTGCCAAAAATTGTACGCTCGCCGTTTTGCCGACTCCAGTCTCACCGACAAGCAACACGGGCTCACCGCGCTCCACCGCACGTCCGACACATTCTAGTAGAACGGCAGAATGGCGGGTAAGACTGTAGACAGGCGGCAAAGCCAGATTTTCCAGTTTTCTAGTCAGGCTTACTCTTCCAACCTATAAAAAGTTTAAAGATACTTTTTTTTTATACAAATATAAACATATAACAAAAAAAGAATGTATATAAAAACTACAGAATACTTGAGAAAATAACTTTATAATATATAATTATCGCATTCACAAATAAAAATTTTATATTCGTAATATTTTGACCTGTAGCTTATTCGATGACAGTGTAACTTGAGGTTTGTAAAGTGTGGAATAATAACTGGCTCTGTCCTTGGATATGTTCAGCGTATAAGCTATATCTTCACTAAAATACATAAAGGATGTTAGTAGGTTTTAAATTATAATATCAACAGCGCTATTTAATCTACAACTTTAGTAAGACCCAACGATTAAAAAATTCTTTCCACTGTAAACTATCTATATTTCTAATAACTAAAAAGCTTTGCTCTTACAGTGTTACTATTCAATGATGTTAAAATTTGTATTTATTGTATTTTACATGATTACAAGATTTACATGTTGGACATTTTATAATTATAATTTTCTTTCATTTAACTAAAGAATCAACATCATTTACAAAAAATATTTACCCGAGATTTTTTCTAGCGCTAGCTTTTGGAATACTACTACAGAAACAATCAATAGCATCCATATAATATTGTTCCTCTTCCTTGCTAATCTCATCAGTGCCTGTCTGGACTCGGACGATTCTATCACACCAACGGATCAGGTCACGTAGTGACACCTAGCAGTTTATATTTGCATTTTACTTTTATGTTTTTCAACGTAATGGATATAGAATGTATGTACGTACGTGGATATTATGACATGAGAAAATTGTCGTGTACATGCGGACATGGACATCATTTATTGGTCAATTAGTTCATCCAGTGGGAGGGGATGGGGTAGTGGAGGTGGATGGGGGAGATCGTTATTTTAGCCAGCTACAAGTTTCACTTTATCAGAGTACTAGCAGCTTCGCCCCTAGCCTCTAGGGGCTTTGCCAAGAGGTTTGATGAACCTACTTTTTGTACCTTTTTTTGATTTTGTTAAAAGAAAAAAAAATATTTTTTTTTCTTTTTTTTTTTTTTGGGGGGGGGGGGGGGGGTTTTGTGGTGTTTTTTTTTTTTTTCATAATTTTTTTATTTTTAGGGGGGGGGGGTTGGGGCCCCTTTGGGTTTGAT
>LS058176.1:0-10256 GCA_900241095.1 Acartia tonsa
GCTGTAGCGTACTGTCGGGTCCAATACTCTCCAGAGTATCATTTGATACTAAATAAAAAAATTATTTTTAACAGTGTGTTATATAACTCACTTTGTCCAGCCATAATTTTTGTGGTTCACTACTTGATAGTGCTGTCATCCTTGTTGTTTTATTTGGGTGAGAATGTGAGAGGGAAAAATGCACTAAACTAAAATTTATTTCTGATAAATTTATCGTCTATTATCTTAGCCCTATCTCCCTTTCATCCACACTCATGACTTTGCAGTTGCAATAACAAACTGTCAAACGTATACTCAGAGACATAAGTTTTTATTTTTTTTGTGGTAGCGTAGTAGCTACTACATAATAAGGACACATATGTATATACTATCAGCTTCGCCCCCCCCCAAAAAAAAAAAAAAAATTGCTTAAACCATCACAGGACTAATAGGTATATTTCCTGAAGAGTAGAGCACAAACGGTTCAGCGATCTTAATTTTTTTCCTTGAATTTTGGTTTTTTATTAATAGCTATAATTGTCCTTGTGGTAATTATTATAGGTCAAGCATAACATTAAAAATTTTGATTCCTAGTTTTAGCATTTTTCCCTAAAATCAATCCACCTTGGCACTCTAATAAAATAAAAATGGTTTCATATCAACCTAAAATACATACCTGAATTAATAGGATAACCATTGAAACAAAATATATTTATACTATGTCATAAAAAAAATTACAGAATATTACACTGTTATCACTTGCAACAAAAATAATTATAAAAGTATATATGTATTGTATATATAATATTATAAAAAAAATATACATATAATTCTTATAATAAAGTAACAGGATGAGTGTATGTCTGTGTGTCTGTCTGTCTGTACCGAAGGATCTCGCTAACCGCTGAACCGATCGGGTTCTCCTTAACAAGGTATCTTCTCATAGGTCCCGGAAAGTTTTATAACTATTTTGGGGGAGGGTACCATCATCTTCTCAAGATAATAAAAATCGAAAAAAAATTCAATATTTGAGAGACTTGAACGAAACATAAAGAGATATCGTAGAATTTGAAAGCAATAAAGAGGTATTATAGAGACTTGAGCAAAAATACATTTAAAGTACCTATAGAGGCCTCTAGGGGCGTAGCCGCTAGTAGTATAATATTCTATTAAAATTATATTATAAAATTTTTAAAAAATTTCTTCATGCAAAAAAATGCTTGAAACAAATTAGATGAAATAATACAAAATTGAAATAAAATTATGTCAATTTTTTTTATCAGAATCTTATATGTAGCCTACGGCACTTGGTATATGTGCTATGGTGCTATTGTCCCATCCCTCCAACAAAGGAGAAAGATAAGAGAAGGATAAACTAGTAAAAGCTCATAATAATTGTGGACAGAGATATTTACACTGAAAATATTTCACTGGTTGTGTAAAATACTGCCATATTTCTACATTTCGAGGCAAGGACGTCCAAGCTTTTTTATTCTTATTTTTCTGCGTGGGGAATCTTTACAACAGGAGTCTAAGATTTTTTTTATTTGGGGGAGGGGGAGGGGAACTAAAAAATACAGAAATTTTGGCACCCCAAAATTCATTGGGGGGTGGGGGTTAATAACCCCTCCAACACCTTTGGACGTCCTTGTTTCGGAGCTTACCTTCAAATTCAAAGATGCTTAAAAGATGGGGGAAAAATAAAAATTACAAAATAAAAACTTAAAATGTTAACGAACAATTTTAGAATACTTGTTTATGTTTCTGTGCCTAATTAGGCAACCAAACAATGAAGAAAAAAAATTGAGCCTGGCTATTTTATCACCAAAAAAATTAGGTTACCGTATTATTATGGGAGAATAGGGTGTCCCAATTTTCATGAAATTTTCCAAAAAAAATAGTCTAATAGATCTAAAGGGATGAGACAATGGGCGATAACTTTATGATACACAAAATTATTCCTTTTGATTAAAATCATTGGTTGAATGAAAAGTATTGACAATGCTAGTTTAAACCAACCAATAATGATTTAATAAAATAACCGAAAGTTTTTAAGCTTATGAATATGAGAATGTTACTTTGGGTACAAGTTTATTTTCCCAGGGTTCTAAAGTAATATGACTATGGCTGATAATTGATGTACATCCCAAATGATGATACACATAATCACCCCTTCAATAGATTACAATTAGTATTGAAATGTTTAGCCACTTAACTTAATGAACCAACTAATCACTTAAATTCCAGTTATTTTCAAACCAACGAATAAGAAAATGTTATTTTAAAAATAATGTAATAAACTGCCCAATATCCCCTCCCTGGGTTACCAGAATAACAGGAGGATGGGGATGCCAAATTTCTAAAAAAATTTCCTCTAAAACTAAGGCTATATTCACATAATCTAAAATACATTTGATTTATTTCAATCGAAGCTCAGTTTTTAAAATTATAAGCTCCGAAGAATATTAATAAATCTAAACAAAAAAAGCTATGCTTTCAATTTCAAGTATGCCGCTAAACTAAACCAACCACGTGTCCTTTCTGGTCAAACAACATCCAATAATATGCTTGTATTTTTCAAGAGACACGTGATTGGTTTATTACAGCGGCAAATTCAGAATTTTATAAAATAAGTCACTCATGTAAGTTTATCGTCATTTATAGATCAGAAAAGAACGAACAGATGACCCTAGTTATATCGTTTCTACGATTATAGATATAAAGAGATATAAACGGGCCACTCTAATCTGATGATTTTGTTATCACATACATCTAGCTGAACACATACATATATTCCTAAATACTGTTCTAATCAATAATAATATTGTACCTTTACTGTAAACTTCATCCAATTTCTATTCATATCCCCTCCAGACCAATATTAAGCAAAATTATAAATTAGAAGAATAAATAATCTTAAAAAACTTAAAGTTGATTAAAACCGTTTAATATAAATCCCCGTAGATCTGATATAACCCATTCATTTTGATAGTGCAACATCAGATAAACTTATTACACTTTGTATTATTGCAAGATGAATAGATAGATAGAAAGATAGATACATAGATAGATAGATGGATAGATGTATAGATATATATATATATAGATAGATAGATAGATAGATAGATAGATAGATAGATAGATAGATAGATAGATAGATAGAAAGATAGATAGATAGATAGTAAGACAGACAGATAGATAAAGGTTAAAATATACGTTCTCATAAGAACTGCAAAGCTGTGGGTTGAATCAGAAACATAAGGATAGGTCACTACAAGAATATAAATCTAACTCGAAACATTTCCAGAAAATATCGGATAGAATCTGCTATTTTTTTGTTGGGAGAAATATAAATTTTACCCCCATTGACCTATGCCTGAATTTCTGAGTTCAGATGCAAACAAACAAATCATTCTGCAATGTCCAACAACGAGTACTGTCTGTATCTTCATTTTAGAAAAGAGAGTTTACAAAAATGACAATATCCACAGTAACAAAAAACTAATCTTTACAATATGTGTCAACCATTTATAGTAAAAAGTAGACGAATACATAGCAGAATTTCTGTTTTATAATGTTTAAAATAAGGCGTTGGGTTATGTTGTTTAAAAAGACCTACAACTAGAAAGTGTAACGAAAACCAAACTGCATTACTTTTGTGTCATTTTTGATTCCTGTGACGTTATAAAATGAGGAAGATGAGAGTGGGAAAGAAAATCCATAAAAAAGAGATGGAGAATATGACGTCAAAGTGGTGCAAAAGTAATGCAGTTTGGTCTTCGTCAAAAGTGTGTCTAAAATGCCCACATTTAAAAGAAGCTTTCCAAAAAAATACGTTAACTCAAAAGTTAATCTTTGGCGTTTTACCCTGAACTGAACCAAAATGCAATGCATTGTACACTGTTAACTTTGTATTGTACACTTTAAAAAGAAACCAGGGCAGCCTTTTTAACAAAAGAACAAGTAATCAATACAAATTAAATACTGGGGTTGGGGAGGGGGGGGGGTGAGTGTCTACACAGTTATTACATTTATAAAAATTTAAATATTCCTTTCATAGTAAACATTATTGTGTAAAAACTAGAATTGTTAATGTTGACTTTTTAGTCCGCGAGGAACTTAAAATCTGTCGATATAATGTCAGTCATTACCACTTTTTAAGAAATTCTAAAATAGCATGTCGACCTAAAGCCTTGAAAAGTATATCGATAAAATGCCAGCAGATTTTAAATGGGATATCTAATGAAAAAATATTTTTTAGAGTGATTTAAAACAAAAAGATAATGTCCAGAAAAGTGTACAAAATTTAAGAACTTAAACAAAATAACTACAAATCTAAAATAAACATAAAGAAATAAGTTTAGCCAGAAAATCGAGAAATAGGATATAGGGTTTTTTGCGCAATGAAAAATTTACATAATCATGTTCTTTATTTTATTTTAAACTAGAATAAATGATCAAAAGTTATTTTATCTTTGACTTACCTATCACTAATTCCATGAAGAAAAATCGGAATGATTTATGGTTATAATTACTGGTAATATTTATCAAATGATAATCACTAAATCATCTTTTTTTGTAAATATTGCTTTCACTATTCCAGTGTGTTTTCACTTCCGTATACCTTAAATGCGCATAATGTTTATGTTTAACAATACACTATAGCATAAAAATAATGACTTTCTAACATAAGGCAGTAAAGTATCTAGTTTATCGATAAAGAACACTCTGGTCCGATTAGTTGTACTTTTCAGAGGAGTTTGATAAATGAATTATGCTGGTTTTATGCCATTCTCTGACCTTCTCTTTCCTAATGGATTGGGCCAAAGCAACTAGTGGATCCTAAAGTATGACAGTGTAGAAAAGGGGAAAGAACAGCTAAAATACATTTGTGGGAGAGAAAAAAATATACATTAAAACTATACAGTTTGGGAAGAGGACATACGTATAGAACTTAAGCATAAAAAAGTTGACCCTTTTTTAGAGTCCTTCCCCTGTAAATATAAAAAACAAGGATGACAACCTCCATAAGTAACAAAGAACAAAAATTATGCATAGGAATAAGAACAAGGGGATTTAAACATCATTTGTTGTAATCAAAATTGTAGCTTGATTTGAGAAAATATCATGAAACTTTTCTCATGTATTTTTATATCTTTAAACGTTTATATTTATATAGACTGACAGACTCGAAGACAAAGTAAATTACATACTGAATACTCATTGGTATACGGATATTCACAAAAAAATCATCCGTTTTCTTGAATAACAGCTGAGAAAAAAAAACATTTCCCCCATTGCGTTAAGTACTTACTGACGGATGGACGGACAGACAAAGTGAATTATAGTGTAGCTTCACTACTAAAAAGTGTATATGACCCTGAATACCACAGTAGAAGTTGTAAAAATCATCATTGAGTCATTCCCTAATGAGCATTTTACATTGGACAAAAATAGTTTTACTAAAATGTTAAATCTAAAGTGAAATCTAACTTTACAATATGTCTTTTTCTCGTGAATTTATTATTTCTTATAGATCATTAGATCGTGCTATTTAAAAATGAGAAGCAATAAAACAAATAGTTTTGTCTATGAAATATTACTTTTTACATAAGTAAAGTGTTTCTTTTTCATTTGTGTTAGCTCTGAAATCTTTGTTTTTTTTCTGTTGAGTAATTTAATTTTTAAAAACTATTTATGTATTATTTAAATAATGCCTAGTTGTAGTGCTTTAAATCAATGTCAAGCTTTCATTATTAGAGTAGCAGTTCATAGTATGTAAGGAATTTTAGAAAATTAGTGACAAAACTATTATATGATATATTTGAATGCACTTTCTCACAGGGATCTAAATGTATAATTCAATGGCCGATGAATTGAGATACTTCCCCAATAATAATACACAAAATCACTCCTTCTATAGATCACTATTAGTGGTTGAAACGTTTGGCCACTCTACATGATAAGCCAACCAAACTAAATTCAATAAAAGTCCCAACAGTTGTTAATCTAACGAAAAAGAAAATGTAATTATTTACTTTATTAGTGTAATAAGCTGCCTAATACCAACTCCCTCCTTGATTTCTTTTAAAGGACGAACAATACAAATGAGTAAAGGGTGAATTGTTATCATCTGAACTTGGTAGTGTAAATGTTTAGTGAAATGACAAATAAAACTTTGCAGACTATGTATTTGTCATCTGTGCTAAAAAGCAAAAAAGAAGCTATTAAAAAAAACTTTAAAGTAAAAAAAGATTAAATGTAATCATTTTTCAATCCGATTTTACTCTCCTGCATATATGATCTATAAATCATTATTGTTTAATTGTTGAATAATTTAAGATTATATTACTTTTATTTTTTATGTTTGTTTATTTCCTCGACGTCTACAGGAGCCCGATGGATATCATGAAAAATAGCCTAAAACTTACAAAACTATCTATAAAGCTGCCCTGATAAATTCAGACAAGCATTTTCCTATGCCTTTTGCTTTGAAGAAAAAAATCATCTTACTCCGGGCTCTGTATTCAGAGGGCACAAAAATAGCCTAGAACCATACCCAGACTTATTTGAAAAAAATTAAATAGTCTAAAACCCTCTCAGAGCCTTTATAAGTCTTTACTGTAAAGAAGAACCATATCGGTTCAGCGCGGCGGTTAGCGAGATCCTTCGCTACAAACAAAAAAAGCTTGTTACTTTATATTATAGGATGAAAGTAGATTTTTATTTTTGTTAAATTTTCTTTCATGTTGTTTTCATTGTAGGTAAAAAAAAGGATTATATGCCTCAAGTAGTCAATATAGAAAATGTATCCAAAAATAAAAAAGTTCATTTTTTGTACAGGCTCACAAAGTGTAGAATCATTGAACGATAATCCAGGGTGGAAGTGGAGGGGTGGTTTAGTAAACTAGTCCCCAAAGTTTTTATAATTACGTTTTCATATTCGTTGGCTTACGAACTGTGGGGAATTTTATTCAATTTTTAATGGTTGGTTCATAAAGTTGAGTGTCCATTGTTTGAACAACTTATTAAAATCTACAGAGAGGTAATTTTGAATATCATTATTGATGATTTACATTGTCTTATCCCTTTAGATCCCTGCAGTGAATGATAATCTCTCTGTTCACACATTTCAGCACGAATAACTTTAAAGTGTTCATTCAGTCTCACCAAAAAAAATATTCACATTTAAGAGCAACTAATGGAATGAAATAAAGTAGTATGTTATTACACCTTGATTGAAAAATCTTTGTCTGGAAAATATTAGTGCACATTAAAATTATTTCTAATAGAAATTTAAAAAAAAAACGTAGAGGGGGGGGGTCCGATTTCTCTTAGAAGGAAATAATAACAAACCTTCCCAGGACCTGTAGAGGTTCAATGGATAGCAAGATTCATCGGGACATACAGACAAAAATACTCTATTACTTAAAATAGGATGGCATTCATCAAGAATTAGTTATTTTTTATTACATGTAACGATAAAACACTTTTCCTACTTAAAAAGGTTGTATCATTTTAATGAAAATACAAGTTCTTTATTTTAAATGTAAATTTTTTTTAATAAGTAAGTAAAAACAAATACTTAAGTTGCTTGCATGACCGCTTGTTAATTTAGTTATCTTTTTTTATTTCTAAGTTAATCTGAAGATAAAGGCAATATTTTAATTTATAAATAATCCTCTTTCAGCAGTAAAAACTTAATATTTCTTTTAAAGGATATTTTTATTTCAGACTTCAGTTGTGGGTGTTGAACTATGAGCTAGTGGTTAACGTGATCTTAATATTTGTAAAATTAATAATAATTTCAGACTGTCAGAAAAGTCTTTACTGATTACACGGAATAAATGGATAGGACAATCGATGATAAATTATTTTTATTCATTCACCTTAACCCCCAAAAAGTCTCTAGATACCAAATGTGGAAAATTCGTCATAAATACAATTTTTGATAAATATTTTTTATAATCTAATCTCTATTATTTTCAATGTTTTTAATTTGATGTTATTTTTTGTTTATTTTGTAAAGTTAATCTGTTTGTAAAAAAAAGTTCAAAAAAAACATTCAATATACAGGGATCTTAAGGGGATAAGACAATGGACGATAAATTTATACATTTATCCCCAATAATGATAAAAATTTCCCCTTTCTTAGAAAAAAATATTAGTTGAAAAATTTGGAACTACCATTTGGTGTTAACAAAACAAAATTTAATAAAAGTGTCCAAAGTTTTTGAGCAAACGAATGAAATAACGTGATTATAAAACTTTGGGTACCAGTATAATTTTCAGTCAATATCTACTTCCTCCCTAGTCAATATCACTTACTTTTCCAAATTTTTAAACAGTTAGAAGTTAAGTTTTTAAGAATGACATTGCATTTATTATAAATATGACTCAAAGACCTGACAGTAATAATAATTTCCAGAAGTAACGCAGTAAGTAACAAAAAAATAACATCAAATTACTCTCATCAAATCACTAAATCGGATAAATTTAAAAATCAACATATAAACAAAAAAACAGCCAAAACAATAAAGTGTCCATCTCGGACGAACATTTAATTATAGATTAGCTGCGCTACAAGAAATAGTTGTGGAGTACAGACAGAGACATATATTTTGAATTCTTTTTAGGTCATTCGTTGTTTAAGTGTATATTTAAAAACTAGGGGCTTCTCGCCTAGCATTTAGGGGCTCTATATTTGAAGGGATTTGGAAGGGCAAAAAACCATACCCAAACTTATTTATGAAAATAAAGCAGCCTAAAACCATCTCAGGGCCTATGCGAAGCTTCACTGTAAAGGAGAACCATAACGGTCCAGTTGTTAGCGAGATTCTTCGCTTTAGACAAAAAAAAGCTTACTATTTTATATTATAGGATAAAAGATATCAAAACAAGTAACCTTTTGTCCTCTAGAAGGTTTGTAGATAATCTTGGATTATAAATACTTTCGAAATACCCATGTTCTTATAAAACTATCTTATGTTGATACAATAACAGCAAAAGTACCTTTGCTTGTCCTAAATTATTATTTCTCCCCCTTGTTCTTATCTAGTGATTAATCAAGACAAAATGACCAAAACGCTTTTGATTTTTGTAAGCACGTTCAGCTTTCTCATTTTTTCAATACTCAAAATATGCTCTGACTGATAACATAATAAAAATCATTATATTCAAAACATATTTATAGCTTAAATGGGGTATTCCTATCCATTTTTTTTGTTTAGGAATGAATATTTTTTGCCCGAGGGAATAAATGATGGAGAGATAGCTCATCATTTATTCACGAGGGGAAAAAATGATACCAGGGGAAAAATGACTACCTTGGGGAGAAAAAAAGAATATTTACATCCACTATTTAAGGGGTCGTTTATGTGAGAATGCAAAATTTCAATGACACAACCAAAAAACGATAAAAAATAATGAGAAGTTAAATGGTTGGTATTGTTAATAATCTACCAAAAAAAAAATGTTTTTATCACTCATCCTAATTTACAATGTATTAAATTTTTTTCTGAAGATTTCAATAATTATTAAACTGGCTGAGTTCTCCTATGCTGGGAAGTTTCACATAGGCTCCAGTATGGTTTTAGGCTATTTCCTTACCCCTTTGAAAAATGATTCCCAATATATATCGCGATATCTGGGGGCACAACCGCTAGTAATGAACTTCATAAGCGGAGAGCAACAGGTGCAATACTTTTTTACAGATACACAATCTTATAAAATGACTTAGATATTAAGGATAAATAGAGAAAAATAATAAAGATTTTCAGACGGATAACAATAAAGTGATTTACTAAGGAAGATATATAACACAAGCTTATCCAATAGTAACAAAGCTAACAAGAAAAAAGATTATAAAAGATATTTGATTTTTTCATTATTGTAAATACCCTTACAAAAACGTTACAGGATGATTATCTGCGTGTACTGCAAACGACTGAACTTTATATAACTCTTGGGGCGTCACCGCTTGTGAGAAATATTGTTACAGTCTAAAACCTTTTTTAGGCAAATTTGTATAAAAGACTGTCGATCGAAACGATAATAAAGCGCAAAGAATTGCTACGCATAAAATGACGAAGAAAAAAACAGAAAAATGCAATTTGCATTTTATGATAACACATTTTGGTATCATTTGTATACAAAACAAGGGACGTCACCGAAACTGTCCCAATTTTGTATAACTTTTGCGGAACAAGTTCCAATTACGTCATATTTTTCTTTCCCGAAAAAGAGAAGGGGGAAAGAAAAAAAAGGGAAGGGGGGAA